>CAKNYM010041689.1:33791-54348 GCA_932195095.1 Andricus curvator
TTTTTTGAAATTTTATCATATATTAAATTTTTTTTTTTAATTTTCTTGAAACTTTTAAATCTTCTAATTATAAGTATCTTTTGTATTTGTTCTTCAAAATTTTAAAAATGCCATAGAATCTTCCAGATTCTTTTTTTGGCGATTTTTGACATTTTTTAAAAATTTAAACATCTGTTTGAAAATTCTCTTCAAATTAATTTATAAAAGTATAAAATAATTTCGAAATGACCCAAAAATCTTGAGAAAAATTTATTTATTATATTCATACAATTCAAAATCCTTATAAAGCTTCAAAATTTCTAAATTTTTTGAAAAATGATTCGTATTTTTCCTAAAATTTCGGAATCATCTTTCAACATTAAAACAAATTACCTGAAATTGTTCCAAGTATCCTTAACAGTTTGATAAGTCTTTTTAATTTTCTGAAATCTTCTTGAATTCTAAAAATGAATTTTGCAAATCAAAAACTCATACAATTTTTTTCCATGAATCTTAAGAAAAGTCTTTAAATCTTTTGCAATTTTCTATTGAAATTAATTTTTTCAAATAAAAAATTATTTGAAATTTTCCCAGGGATCAAGAAAAATCATTTATTCTCTTGAAACCTATCAATGTCCTTGAAAAGCTTCTTGTTTTGAAATCTTCAAAAATTAGGTCGTGCTGCAACCATATAGTTGAGAAAGACAAATTATTGACAAAATTAACAAAAAATTGCTCTGAAAAAATATAATCTGGTGACTGGGTCCTTCACCAGGTTGACTCACCTGCCCATTTATCGCAGCTCATTCAGCAATTTCTGGTGAAACACGGTCTTACACAATTTTTCATCGCCATGCAAGTGAGTTTAAAAATTGTCTTCCTTAAATTGTTTTTTCAAACTGTAATTGACAAAAAATATATCTGTAAAACACCAGAAACATGTTACGACGCAAATTAAAGGCTCAAAAGTGGAATATTACAATTTAAAAAAAATTTTAAACTTTGAAAAAAATGATTTTTTCATAAAATCATTGGGAAACTCATAAAGTAAGAACTAATAGATGATTTTAAAAAAATATATTTTTTAATTATTTAAACAATTTCTGTTTGAACAATTTGTTCAAAAAGGCGAACTACCACAGCATGCTGTGAAATTTAATAGAATTGTTATGCCCATAAAACGTGTTTAATTGGAAACTTTGGTTGAAAATTCAACTACTCTATTATGAAAATCCGTTTTTTTGTTAAACATTTAATTTTTATAATGAAAATCTAAACATTTTTTTCCTGGAGGAAATTTTATCTTTTTCTAGTTGAATTCAACTGTTTTTGATTTGAAATAAAAATATTTTTTGGTTGAAATATCTAATATTATTACTACTACTACTACTGCTTCTATTTTATTTTATTTTTCGCGGGCAATGTGCCCGCGAAGCGGGCAGATTTTTTATTTGAAAATGAAACTCTTTTGTTCAAGTTATATTGGTTACAAATCCAATTATTTTTCGATAAAAATATTTTGGTAGAAAAATTAATTAATTGTTAAAAAATTAAATTGTTTGGAAAATTAATCTTTCTGTTCAAAATTTCACTCATTTGTTAAAAATTTGTCTTTTTGAATTAAAAGTGCATCTATTTTCGTACAGAATTCACTTAATTGAATGAAAATTAACTTTTTTGTTGAAAAGTCCACTCATTTATTGAAAATTCGTCTTTTTGCTTTAGAATTTCAACTATTTTGGTAGACAATTTAAATAATTGGTAGAAAAATAATTGAAATTATTGAAAATTAAATTTTTTGGTTAAAATTGAACTATTTGATTAAAATTCAACTAATTGGTTGAAAATTCACTATTACTATTTCATTTTTAGTGGCAACGTAATCTTTTTTATTCAAAAATATAACTCTTTTGTTGAAATTGTATTTTTTTCTTGAAGATTCATCATTTTGGTTAAAAATTCATCTCTTTTAGTAGAAATTTAATCTCTTTGGTTAAAAATCCATTTATTTTTTGATAAAATTATTTTGGTAGAAAAATTAATTAATTGGTAGAAAATTCAATTAAAAGGTTGAAAGTTAATCTTTTTGTTCAAAATTTCACTCATTTGTTCCAAATTCGTCTTTTTGAGTTAAGACTTCATCTATTTTGGTAGAAAATTCAATTAGTTGATTAAAAATGAACTTTTTGATTGAAAATACCACTCATTTGTTGAAAATTCGTCTTTTTGCGTTAAAATTGCAACTATTTTAGTAGAAAAATTAAATAATTGGTTATATAATAATTATATAATAATTTGGTTAAAGTTTAACTACTGGGTTGAAAATTTACTATTACTATTTCATTTTTAGTTGCAACTTAATCTTGTTTTTTTTCGAAAATTTAACTCTTTTGTTGATAATTAATTTTTTTGTTTGTTTGAAGATTCATCCTTTTGGTTCAAAATGCATCTCTTTTATTATAAATTTTAGCTCTATGGATGAAAATCTAATTATTTTTCCATGAAAATATTTTGGTAGAAAAATTCATTAATTGGTAGAAAATTCAATTGATTGGTTGAAAGTTAAGCTTTTTGTTGAAAATTTCACTCATTTGCTGAAAATTCGTCTTTTTGAGTTTAAAGTTCATCTGTTTTGGTAGAAAATTCAATTAATTGATTTTAAATGAACTTTTATGTTGAAAATTCTACTCATTGGTTGAAAATTCGTCTTTTGCGTTAAAATTTCAAATATTTTGGTAGAAAATTTTAAATAATTGGTAGAAAAATCATTTAACTTATGGAAAATTAACCCTTTTGTTGAAAATTCAACTATTTGTTCAAAATTCAAATACATGGTTGAAAAATTACTATTAATATTTACTAAATTATTATTACGGTTAAAATCCCAATTATTTTTTGATTAAAGTTCATTCCTTTTGTTTTTAAAGTCTACTATTATATTTTTGTTTAAAAATTGCATTATTGGTTTGAAAACTTAATTGTTTTGTTAAAAATTTAAAAATCTCATTAGAAAGTCATTATTTTTTGTTGGAAATTCGTCTTTTTGAGTTGAAAGTTGAACTATTTTGGTACAAAATTCAATTCATTGGTAAAAAATGAACGCTTTTATTGAAATTTCATTTTTTTGGTTAAAGATTCATAATTTTGAGTAAAATTTCATTTATTTTCGTAGAAATTTCATTTCTTTGGTTACAAATCCACATACTTTTTGATAAAAGTTAATTCCTTTTGCTTGGAATGTCTTTTGTTACATTTCTGGTTAAAAATTTCATTATTTGTTTGAAAATTTAATTCTTTTGTTGAAACTTGAAAAATGTTGTTAAAAAGTCAATATTTTTTGTTAAAAATTCCACTCATTTGTTGGAAAATCGTTTCTTCGAGTTAAAAGTTCAACTACTTTGATAGAAAATTTAACTAATTGGTTGAAAATTCAATTAATCCTTTTAAAATTAACTTTGTTGTTGATAATTCCAGAAATTTGTTGAAAATTCGTCTTTTTGAGATGAAATTTCAAATACTTTGGTTCAACTAATTCGTTGAAAATTAACATTTTTGTTGAAAATTCATTTTTTGTTGATGAAGATTCATCATTTTGGTTAGAAAATGTATCTTTTCTTGTAGAAATTTCATCTCTTTTGTGAAAATTCCAATTATTTTCGATGAAAGTTAATTCCTTTCGGTTGAAAAGTCTACTATTACAGTTTTTGTTAAAAATTTTATTCTTTGTTTGAAAATTTAATAATTATTTTAAAAAACTAAAAATTTTGTTGAAAAGACATTTTTTTGTTGAAAATTCATTTTTTTTCAGTTGAAAGTACAAATATTTTGGACGAAAATTTAATTACTAGAAAATTCAATTAATTGGTTGAAAATTAACATTTTTGTTGAAAATTCATTTTTTTATTGAAGATTCATCAGTTTGGTTAAAAATTCATATCTGTTGGTAGAAATGTTATCTCTTTTATTAAAAATTCACATATTTTTCAATAAAAGTTCATTCTTTTTGGTTGAAAAATCTTTTTGGTTGAAAATTTAATTAGTTTTTTGAAAAATTAATTCCTTTTGAAAATTCAAATATCTTACTAGAAAGTCATGACTTTTTGTTGGAAATTTCACTCATTTTTTGAAAATGTAATTATTTTCGATAAAAGTTAATTCCTTTCGGTTGAAAAGTCTACTATTACACTTTTTGTTAACAATTTCATTATTTGTTTGAAAATTTAATTATTTTGTTAAAAACCTACAAATTTGGTTAAAAAGACATTTTTTTGTTGAAAATTTATTTTTTTGAGTTCAAAGTTCAACTATTTTGGTATAAATTTTAATTAGTTAGTAGAAAATTCAATTAATTAGTTGAAAATTCATTTTTTTAAATTGAAGATTCATCAGTTTGGTTAAAAATTTATATCTGTTGGTAGAAATTTCATCTCTTGGATCAAAAATTCAATTATTTTGCTAGAAAAGTCCATTCCTTTTGGTTAAAAAATCTTTTTGGTTGAAAATTTCATTAGTTTTTTGAAAAATTAATTCCTTCTTTGAAAATTCAAAAATGTAACTAGAAAGTCATTACTTTTTGTTGAAAATTTCACTCCTTTTTTGGAAATTTTGTTAAAAAGACATTTTTTTGTTGAAAATTCATTTTATTTTGAGTTGAAAGTTCAACTATTTTGGAAGAAAATTTAATTAGAAGAAAATTCAATTCATTGGTTGAAAATTAACATTTTTGTTGAATATTCATTTTTTTTATATTGAGGATTCATCCGTTTGGTTAAAAATTCATCTCTGTTGGTAGAAATTTCATCTCTTTGATTAAAAATTCAATTATTTTTCTATAAAAGTTCATTCCTTTTGGTTGAAAAATCTTTTTGGTTGAGAATTTCATTAGTTGTTTGAAAAATTAATTCCTTTGTTGAAAATTCAAAAATTTTACTAGAAAATCATTACTTTTTGTTGAAAATTGCACTCATTTGTTGGAAATTTGTCTTTTTGAGTTGAAAGTTCAACTTTTTTCGTAGAAAAATTAACTGATTGGTTGAAAATTCAATTAATCGGTTGAAAATTAACTTTGTTGTTAAAAATTCCACTCATTTGTTGAAAATTCGAACAAAGTTCTTTTTTTTTTGGTGGAAATCTTTACTAATATATTTTTGGTTGAAAATTTGATTATTTTTTGAAAATTCAATTATTTTGTTGAAAATTCAAAAATTTGGTTGAAAATGCATTATCTTTTGTTCAAAATTCCACTCGTTTATTAAAAATTCGTCTCTTTGAGTTGAAAGTTCAGCTATTTTGTTAGAAAAATTTTCTTTTTCAGTTGTATTCAACTGTTTTTGATTTGAAATTAAAATCTTTTTTTTTTTTTTTGAAATATCAAAAATAAATTTTTTTTTAGAGAGAGAATTTTTCTCTTTTTGTTGAAAATTCAACTACATGCTTGGTTGAAAGCTGAACTCGTTTGTTTAGAATTAATTTTTTTTTTAATTTATCTTTTTTAGTATAAAATTCAACTGTCTAGAATTCAATTTTGTTGAAAATTCACGTGTTTTGTTAAAAATTCATCTTTTTTGGTAGAAATTTAATCTTGTTTTCTGCAGAACTAAAAAAAATGATTATATCGGTAAAACAGGGATGAAATTTTTTTAAATTAAAAAAAAAAGATTGCACATAATTCCGTTATCATGTTCTTCACAATTTGCAAAATTAGCAGCAACAAATTTTTTATTTATGTTGGAAAAATATTTTAATAAACTAATATGGCTCATATGGTAAGTATTTAATCATCGGATGGTACTTCCGAATTTTCTTCTTAAAAAAAAACACTGTTGGTAACTCGATTATCACACAATGGTAATATACCGACCGCAGGTATGACTAACGTTTTACTCGCTTATATTGCGCCAATGGGGGAGTTTACTACTCACTAGAGTGCGCGATCTGTTCGGGTCCGAGTTCTGCGAAAATTCAAATTTAATATATGAAAAATATATTTTTTATACAATTTATTGATTGAAGTTTATAGATTATCCGTAAAATAGAGTCAAATTGTAAGTTATTCAGTTTGTAAAGAAAAAATTTAATATTCTAAGTACGGTCAGTTTTTCTAGCACAGTTTACTGAAAAAACGTTTCAAACTACATGTTTTCAAAAGTTTCTTTCGTTTTAATAGCGAAAATTAAAATTATCCATACTTTCAAATTAAAAAAGCAACTGTTTTGAAGAAAAATCATCTTTTTTTTTTTTGGTTGAAAAATCATTTTTCGGTTGAACATTTAACTAATTTTTTAAAAATTGAACTATGTGTTTGAGAATAGACTTTTATTAGAAAAATGTTCTCCTTCTTTGCAAATTCATTTATTTTGGTTAAAAATGTATTTCTTCGATGAAAAATTTAACTACTTTGTTAAAAATATCTTTTTGATTAAAAATTAATTATTTTTTGTTGAAAATTTAACTATCTCGTTCAACCCACCTTTTTCTTGGTTTAAAATTATTATTTTTCAATTGAAAAATGAACTATTTCATTTTTGGTTACAAATTTTTTGTAGTTGCAAATTCATTTCTTTTGATTAAAATTTAAAGATTTTATTAAAAATTGTTTTTTTTTTGTTGTTGTTGAAAATTTATTTTTTAACTTCAAAATTCAGCATTCAATTTGAAATTCGTCTCGTTTTTTAAATTCGACTGTTTTTTATTTAATATTAAAATATTTTTTGGTTTGAAAATCTAGTAAAAACGTATCATTTTTATTTGAAAAATTACATAATTTGTTGAAATTTCGTCCTTTTTGGTGTATTCAACAACTTTTAATTAAAAATATTTGTTGGTTAAAGTATCAACTATCACGTTTTATTTTGTTTGTTGAAGATTCATCTCTTTGGTTTAATATAAGCTATTTTGATGAAAATCTGTTATTCTTGTTAAAAATTGATTAAATCAAAATTTAACTTGTCCGTTTTTGGTTAAAAATATTTTATTGAAAATTCATCTCTTTTGGTTCAAAATTAATCTTCATGCTTAACAATTAATCTTTTTAGTTGAAAAATCATTTTTCGGTTGAAAATTTAAATAATTTTCTAAAAATTGATTTATCTTTACTTGAAAATTGATCTCTTTAATTGAAAATTGAACTATGTGTTTGAAAATAGACTTTTTTTTAGAAAATTGTTCTCCTTATTTGCAAATTCATTTATTTTGGTCAAAAATTTATTTCTTTGGTTAAAAATTTAACCAAAATTTAACTACTTTGTTAAAAATATCTTTTTGGTTGAAAATTCATTATTTTTGGTTGAAAATTTAAGTATCTCGTTCAAACCTCCTTTTTCTTGATTCAAAATAATTATTTTTCAATTGAAAAGTGAACTATTTCATTTTTTGGTGCAAATTTTGTTTAGTTGCAAATTCATTTCTTTTGATTAAAATTTAACGATTTTATTGAAAATTTGTTTTTTGTTGTTGTTGTTGAAAATTAATTTTTTAACTCAAAAATAATTAAGTATTCCATTTGAAAGTCGTCTTTTTGTTTAAATTCGAGTGTTTTTCATTTAGTATTAAAATCTTTTTTGGTTTGAATATCTAGTCAAAACTGATCTTTATTATTTGAAAAATTACATAATTTGTTGAAAATTCGTCCTTTTTGCTTTTAAATGTTTTTGGTTTAAAAATGAACCATTTGGATGAAAATTAAGGTATTTTATTGAAAATTCCTCCCTTTGGGGTGAAAATTATTCTTCATCCTTAACAATTAATCTTTTTGGTTGAAAAACCATTTTTCGGTTGAAAATTTAATTAAATTTTTAAAAATTCGTTTTTCTTTTCTTGAAAATTGATCTCTTTAATTGAAAATTCAACTATGCGTTCGAAAATAGACTTTTTTTTAGAAAATTGTTCTTGTTTGCAAATTTATTTATTTTGGTTAAAAATTATTTTCTTTGGTTAAAAATTGAACTACTTTGTTAAAAATATCTTTTTGGTTGAAAATTCATTATTTTTGGTTGAAAATTTAAGTATCTCGTTCAAACTTTTTCTTGATTCAAAATTATTATTTTTCAATTGAAAAGTTAACTATTTCATTTTTGGTTACACATTTTTTCTAGTTGCAAATTAAAAAAAAAATATTATTTTTTTTTAATTTAACGATTTTATTGAAAAATTTTTTTTTTTTTGAGAATTTAATTTTCAACTCAAAAATTAAATATTCCATTTAAAATTCGTATTTTTGTTCAAATTCAACTGTTTTTTATTTAATACTAAAATCTTTTTTGGTTTGAATATCAACTATTCAAGTTTTTGTTGAAAATTGATCTATTTTGGGTTAAAGTTATAATACTTTCTTAAAAAAGATTTTTTTTTTCTTTGAAGATTCATTTTTTTTTTTTTTGAAAATTCATCTTTATGGTTGAAAATTAATTTTTTTTAGCAGAAAATTTTACTATTCCATTTTTGGTTAAATGTGTTTTCTCTTTTAGTTGGAAATTCACTTTTTTTGTTGCAAATTGTATATATCACTGGAAATTTAATTTTTTTAAGCTGAAAATTTCACTTTTCCTTTTTTGGTTAAAAGTTAATTTTTTTAGTTGATAATTCTACTATTTGGTGAAAAATAGAGAATATTATCAAAACACGTGCTTTGCATTTTTTTCTGTAGACAATAATTCAATAATTTCATTAACAATAATTATAATTAAAATTTATATATTTTTATATATATATATTTATATTTATAATTATATATATATTTATAATTATAATTTAATTGACAATAACAATAACTCAATAATTCCAGTAGACAATAAAAATAAAAATCGATTAATTAAGTTAATAATAAATAAGAAAATTAAAAGAAGATGAATTAATTGTGAATTAAATTCAGTATAATAAAGCCGTAAGAAGAATTTTTTTTTTAAATAATACTAGTTTACCATCAGGAAAAAGATTCTTCGATGCAAAGAAAATTTGTTTGAATCAATACAAAATATTAATTCTCTATCAGTCAAAAAAAAGTTTCTTTGATTGCAAGAAATTTTTTTGGTTCGAAGAAATTTTTTTGGTTCAAAGAAATGTTTTTTTTTCATCCAATACAAATTGTTCAAAAGTTTAAAATTATTTTCCTTATGTTAAAGCTATTTTTGGTTAAACGAAAAAATTATGATAAAGAAAGAATTTTTTAAATTTTAGACAAATATTTTTCTGAGTGTAGTTTATAAGTTTAATGATTTTTAGTTTACTGAATCGTTTGAACTTTGAAGCTTTGTCAATAACTATTTATCCTAATTTAATTACTTAAAGAAATTAGTTGATTGGTTCAAATTTCACAATAGGTTACTTGAAACCCTGCAAATGTGCGGCCTGAAATTTCAATGAGAGACAAGAGTATTCTTTCCCCTTGGGGAAATGAATTCACGATGTGGGTGAATATTAGCCACAAGTGGAAAAATATAGAGTGGTGCAAATAAAAAATTCAAGCTACACGAAAGAAAATTAAAATCTAGAATTTTTTTCGCTGGGGAACTATTTTTCTAACTATTCCTGATAATGGTTTCAAAATTCATTTAAAGTGATACTGTTCCCAAATAACTAAAAAAAAAATAATAAAAAATAATGTTGTATGCTGATAAAAATATAAAATCTAATCCCTTACGAAAAAGGATTATAGGAAGATCATTATAGACCTAAAATCATTTCTAGAAAAATTAAAAAAAAAATAATTATGAAAATTAATAATATTAAAATATTGAAATATTTAATGCAATGAAAAAAAAATAATATGAAATGAAAAAGGATTATAGGAAGATCATTATAGGCCTAGAATCATTTCTAGAAAAATTAAAAAAAAAAATAATTATGAAAATTAATAATATTAAAATATTTAATGAAATGGAAAAAAATGAAATGAAAAAAATGAAAAAGAATCATAGGAAGATCATTATAGGCCTAGAATCATTTCTAGAAAAATTAAAAAAAAAATAATTATGAAAATTAATAATATTAAAATATTGAAATATTTAATTCAATGAAAAAAAAATGAAATGAAAAAAAAATGAAAAAGGATTATAGGAAGATCATTATAGGCCTAGAATCATTTCTAGAAAAATTAAAGAAACATAATTATAAAAATTAATAATATTAAAATATTGAAATATTTAATGCAAAATGTAGAAGAAAGTATAAATTGATAATTATTTTGAACTACTCACACAACAGCAAATAAAAATTGACATATTTAAAGAAGTTTCTTTTTGAAATGTGGGCATAATGAAACTTGAGAACTATCAGTATTTTCTATTTTTTGCAATAATTATTTCAATATTTTTGCATGATTAATTTCTATAATTATTTTCCTATATTTTTTCCTATCGTAAGGAATTCTTCTTTATTTAACGTCAGGGGGAAATAATTGGTTAATTTTCAAAACAAAAAAAAACATTAATTTTAGAAGAAACATTTAAAAAGAAGACAAAATAAATGTTCATCCAAATTGTTGAATTTTCATACCAAAAAGGCCAATTCTTCAGAAAAATGTTAAATTTTGTAGCCGATAATATACATTTTCTACCAAAAAGTTAAACTAAAACCAAATATTTTTTTTAAGCAAAAAAGATAATTTTTTAAACAAATAGTTGCATTTTTAACCAAATATTTGAATCTTTAAGACAAAAATATCAATTTTTCAGAAGCCAATTGAATTTTTAACTAAGAATTTTTAAACAAAAGAGAGGAATTTTCAATTAAAAAAAATATGAATGATCAATCCGAAAAACTCATCTCTTTTAGTAGCAATTTTATCTCTTTGGTTAAAAATCGAATCATTTTTCGATAAAACTATTTTTGTAGAAAAAATTAATTAATTGGTAAAAAATTCAATTAATTGGTAGAAGATTCAATTAACTGATTAAAAATGAACTTTTTTGTTGAAAATTCGTCTTTGCGTTAAAATTTCAACTGTTTTAGTAAAGATTTTAAAGAAAATAATTTTTTTAAACAAATATTTGAATCTTCAAGACAAAAATATGAATTTTTCAAAAGACAGTCGAATTTTTGACTAAGAATTTCTGACCAAAAGAGATGAATTTTCATTATAAAAAAAAATGAATTGTCAATTCAAAAATACGAATTTTCAACGAATTATTGATTTATTATTATTATTATTTTCTTTATTTATTATATATATATATATATATATATTTATTATTTATTTTTTTATATATTTTTTTATTTATAATATTATATTAATTATATTAATTATTGAATTTTTAAATAAAAAGCATGCTTTTTTAACAAAAAGTGACATTTTCAAACAAATAAATATATTTTCAGAAAAATAGTTGAATTTTAAAACACATAGTTGAATTTCCGACCTTCAAAAATGAATTTTCAATAAAATATTTAAATTTTCAACAAAATAACTGAATGTTTAACAAAATAGTTGAACTTACAACTAAAATGATGAACCTTCAAGAACAAAAAAAAACAAAAAATATTTATCAAAGAAGTTCAATTTTCAACTAACTTGTTGCACTTTTAATTAAAAGAAATTAATTTTAAACAAAAAATATAATAGTTGATATTTCAATCAAAAAATATTTTTATTTTAAATCAAAAACAGTTAAATTTAACAAAAAAAAATACAATTTTTCAACAAAATAGTTGAATTTTAAATCAGGAAAGATTTATCAGTCAAAAGAAATAAAAATGTTAACCAAATTGTTGAATTAATTAATTAATTGAATTTTTTACAAAAACGGTTGAATTTTCAACCTGAAAATATGAATTTGTAAGAAAAAAGTCAATTTTTAAATAACTGGTTGAATTTTGAACTGAAAACGATTTATTTTTGACAAAAAATTTTTGCATTTGAAAAAAATCAATTTTTAACAAAAAAACGAATTGTTAACAAATCAGTTAAATTTTCAACCAAAAAGTTTATTTTCAACAAAATAGTTGAATTTTCTAGGAATATAATATAATTTTCAACCCAAAGAAGGCGAATGTTTGACAAAACAGTTGAATTTTTAAAACAAAAACACTAATGTTCCTCAAAACATTTGAATTTTTAATTTGACGATATGAATTTGCGAAAAAAAGTTAATTTCTAACCGAAAAGTTAAATTTTTAACTGAGAACGCTCAATTTTATCGCAAAAATTAAATAGGTTATTTCGCAGTTAAAAAAATTTATTTTCCACAAAAAAAAAACGAATTTAAAAAAAATAGGTAAATTTTCTACCAGAGAGATGAATCTTCAACTAATAAAATAAATTTTCAACAAAGTAGGTCAACTTTCTACTAAGTAGTTGAATTTTCAATCAAGAAGATGAATTGCCTACCAAAAAAAAAAATTGTTAAATTGCCAGCCAAAGAGATGCATGTTTAACAAAGTAGTTCCACTTTCGACCAAGTAGTTTAACAGTTTAAGTTTACATTAAAAAAGATGAATTTTCAATAAAAAAATTATTATTTGAATTTTGAATAAAAAAGATTAATTTTCAACTATAAAAGATCAATTTTCAACAGAAAACAACCAATGCTCAGCAAAATAGTTAAATCTGCAACCAAATAGCACAATTGTTAATCAAAAGAGATTTTAGACAAAACAGTTGAATCTTCAACCAATGAAATGAATATTTAACAAAGTGGTGCAACTTTCCAATTGTTTTCAAACAAATAAACAAAAAATAATTTTCAACAAAATAGTCAAATTAGCGGACAAAGAGATAGGATCTTCAACTAATAAAATTAATTTGTTACAAAGTAGTTTAAATTTCAATCAAGTACTTGAAATGTCTATCCAACAAAATTAATTAACTAAAAAAATATAATAGTTGATATTTCTCAAAAAAAAAGATTTTACTTTAGAATCAAAAACAAAATTCTTAAACGAAAATGTAATAGTTGTTTTTATGCCAAAGAAGATTTTAATTTTAAATTAAAAGTTGTAGAACTTAAACAAAAAGATAAATTTAAAAAAAAAATAATATTAGATACTTCAACCAAAAAATGTTGTGATTTTAAATAAAAAAACAGATCAATTCAACTAAAATAGATCAATTTTCAACAAAATAGTTGAATCCTCAACCCTCAAGAAATAAGTTGAATTTTCAATTTAGGACAGATTTTCCAGTCGCGAAAAAAAATGTAAACCAGATTGTTGAATTTTCAAACCAAAAAGCAATTTCTCGACAAAATATTTAAACTTTCAAACAAATAGTTAAATTTTCTACAAAAATAAGAAAATCTTTAGCCCAAAAAGACAAATTTTCAAGAGAAGAACAATTTTTAAACAAAAATGGAATAGTTAAATTTCCAGTTGAAAAAATTGATTTTCAATTCATAAATACGATTTTTTAACAAAATAGTTAAATTTTCAACAAAGGAGATGGATTTTCAAGTGGTAAAATTAATTTGTAAGAAAGTGAATTTTCAATCAAGGAGATTCATTGCCTACCAAACAAGAGGAATTCACAACCAAATTTATATATTTTTAACCAAATTGTTGAGTTTTTAACTATAAACTATCAATTTTTAACCAACAATAAATTAGTTAAATTTGTTGTTAAAAAAATTAGAGTTAAGCCAAAAAAAAAATATGTTTCACCGAAATATTAAAATCTTCAACCAATAAAATGAATGTTTAAAAAATTAGTTCAACCTTTAACCAAGAAGTTCAATTTTCAATGAAAAAAGATAAACTCCGAATGAAAAATTGAATAGAATTTCCAATTAGAAACGACCAATTTTTCCAACCAATAATGAAATTCAGTTAAATTTTTAGTTAAAAAAAAACCGTTTTTAACCAAAAAAAGAACGGTCTTTTACCAAAATAGTTTAATCTTCAACTAATAAAATGAATGAAGTTGAATTTTACATAAAAAAGATGAATTCTAAATAAAAAATTTAATAGTTGAATTTTCCACTAAAAACGATTAATTTCTACCAAAAAATAGAAATTCAAGAAAATTAATTTTGATACAAAAGAGAAATAAATTTTCAGCAAAATAATTGAATCTTCAACCAAGTAGTTAAATTTCTAACCAAAAATTATGAATCTCAGTAATAAATTTAATAGTTGAATTTCCAACTAGAAATGATCAATTTTCAAGCAAAAATATAATAGTTTAATTTTAAGTTACAAAAATTAATTTTTATCCACGAAAAGCGAATTTTCAGAAAAATAGTTGAATCTTCAACCAAATAGTAGGATTTTCAACCAAAAGAGATTCGGGTATTTTATTGAAAATTCATCTATTTTGGTTGAAAAATCATTTTTCGGTTGAAAATTTGACTAATTTTTAAAAAATTCCTTTCCTTGAAAATTGATGTTTTTAATTGAAAATTCAACTATGTTAAGTATTTAACTACTTTGTTTAAAATTTAACAACTTTCTTAAAAATATCTTTTTGGTTGAAAATTCATTATTTTTGGTTAAAAATTTAAGTATCTCGTTCAAACCTCCTTTTTCTTGGTTCAAAATTATTATTTTTCAATTGAAAAGTGAAATTTTTCATTTTTGGTTACAAATTTTTTCAGTTGCAAATTCATTTCTTTCCGTTAAAATTTAACTATTTTATTGAAAATTTGTTTTTTTGTTGTTGTTGAAAATTAATTTTTTAATTTAATAATTAAGTATTCCATTTGAAATTCGTCTTTTTGTTTAAATTCAAACTGTTTTTTATTTAATATTAAAATATTTTTTGGTCAACTGTTCAATTTTTCGTTAAAAATTTATCTATTTTGGTTCAAAGTTATACTACTTTGTTGAAAAGTAATTTTTTCGGTTGAAGATTCATTACTTTAGTTAAAAATGCATCTTTATGGCTGAAAATTCAACTATTCTATTGAAAAATTCGCTTTTTTGGTTAAAAATTAATTTTTTTTTATCAGAAAATTCAACTATTCCATTTTTGTTTGAATATGTTTTCTCTTTTAGTTGCAAATTCACTTCTTTGTTGCAAATTGTATATATCATTGGAAATTTAATTGTTTCAATCTGAAAATTTCACTATTCCTTTTTTGCTTAAAAATTAATTTTGTTGTTGAAAATTTTGCCTTTCTAGTAGAAACTTAATGTTATTGTGGAAAATTCTACTATTTGGTAAAAAAATAGAGAATGTTATTAAAACAGGTACTTTGCATTTAAAATTAATGTTTAACAAAGTAGATCAACTTTGAACCAAGAAGTTGAATTTTCAATAAAAAAAGATAAACTCCGAATGAAAAATTGAATAGAATTTCCAATTAAAAACGATCAATTTTTTCAACCAATAATGAAATTCAATTAATTTTTTAGTGAACAAAAATCGTTTTTAACCAAAAAAAGATCGATCTTTTACCAAAATAGTTTAATCTTCAACTAATAAAATGAATTTTTAACAAAGTAGTTAAATTTTGTTCAATAGTTGAATTTTCCACTAAAAACGATTAATTTTTACCAAAAAATAGAAAAGTTAAATTTTGAGTTCAAAAAAATTAATTTTTATCCAAAAGAGAAATCAATTTTCAGCAAAATAATTGAATCTTCAACCAAGTAGTTAAATTTTTAACCAAAAATTATGAATTCTCAGTAATAAATTTAATTATTGATTTTCCAATTAGAAGCGATCAATTTTCAACCAAAAATATAATACTTGAATTTTAAGTTATAAAAAGTAATTTTTATCCACAAAAAGCGAATTTTCAGAAAAATAGTACAATCTTGAACCAAATAGTAGGATTTTCAACTAAAAGAGATGAATTCTAAACGAAGAATATACTAGATTTCCCAATTGAAAATAATTAATTTTGAACCAAAAATGGTTGGAAAAAAGAGGATTTCTTTAAAAAAGGGGTGAAGAAATAGTGTGAGTGTTATATCTGTATTTAAAAATCCTTTTGTATATAAAATAAAATCACTATTTTTTTTTAACATTTCAAAAAATTTTTATTAATATTTATATTTTCCATATATGATGTCACATTCTAAGTTAAACCCCTTCTTCACAAATCGTCAAAAAAACCTTGCAAGCCTCCCCCCGCCCCACAGTGGGGTGAAATTGGAAAACGATGTTCAAAATGACATTTAGAACGTAATTATGCACCGATTTTAGACTTTTTTTTTTTTTTAATTCAGAACTAAATTTTCTAGAAAATGGTGAGAGTAGATTTTTTATTTTTTTTGTTTATTTAATTGTGATGTTAATGCAAACAGCGAAAAAAATGTCGATTTTTTAAATTTCATTTTTTATCTTCTAGAAAAAATTTTTCTTATACTTCTCGTCCCTTGTATTTAATGCACAGGGGTATGACAAAGACAAAAAATTGTTAACTTGCAAAGTTAATTGTTATAAACAAATTGTATTAACAAATGATCGACATTAGGGGTTATTCGTGTTCAAAGTATGTTTCTGCTCTGAAATCGCTTGCCTTCATCGTTAAGATGATACGTGGCCATTGAAATTTGATATTGAATGTTATTTGTTCATTTTATAAACAAATTATATAAACAAATGCACATTTTGGGCGTTTTTAGGCGAAAAAAAACAGTCTTTTCTTTCGACCTTCTTACAATCATATTGCCAATGATGTTTCTTCAAAAAGTTGTTGCCACTTATCAATATTTGTTTATTTTATAAACAAATTATATAAACAAATGCACATTTTGGGTCTTTTCAAGCCAAACAAATCGTTTTTTTCGACCTTGCTGAAAGTATATTGTCAATGATGTTTTTCTAAAAAAAATTTGCCATGCATCAATATTTGTTTATTTAATACACAAATTATATAAACAAATTCACATTTTGAGCATTTTTAAGCGAAAAGAAATCGATCTTTGTTCTGACCATGCTGAAATTATATCGCTAATGACGTTTTCTGAAAAAAATTTTGCCACCCATCAATATTTGTTCATTTTATAAACAAATTATATAAACAAATGCGCATTTTAGGAGTTTTTAAGCGAAGAGAATCCGTTTTTTTCCTCTGATCTTGCTGAAATTATATTTTTAATAATGGTTTCTGAAAAAAATGGATATGCATTATTACTTGCTTATTTTATGAACAAATTATACAAAAAATGAACATTTTAGGCGTTTACCTAATTTTTTTTTTAAATAAACAAATAGTGAGGCATGACAATATTTCATCTACACAATACGTTGTCAATATAGTTTAAACAATAATAAAAGAAAAACGATTTCTTTCTGCCTATAAATATCTGCAATGTACATTTGTTTATATAATTTATTTATAAAATAAACGATTAGCGGTGCTTGGCGACATTTTTCGATAGAACATCATTGGCCATATAACTGCAACAAGATCAGAAGAAAAAACGATATTTTTTCGCTTAAAAACTCCTTATATGTGAATTTATTTATATAATTTGTTTATAAAATAAGTGAACATTGATGAATGGCGAAATTTTTTCGGAAAATATCATTGGCAATATAATTTCAGCAAGGTCACGAGAAAAAACGACTTATTTTCGCTTATAAACGCTGAAAATGTACATTTGTTCATATAATTTGTTTATAAAGTAAACAAATATTGATGGGTGGTAACAAAATATTCAGAAAACATTATTGGAAATATAATATTAGCAAGGTCAGAAGAAAAAACGGTTTATTTTCGCTGAAAATCACCCAAAATGTGCATTTGTTTATATAATTTGTTTATAAAATGAACAAATATTGACGGGCGGTAAAAATTTGTTCACAAAACATCATTGGCAATATAATGTCAGCAAGTTCAGAAGAAAAAACGACTTCTTTTCGCTTAAAAACGCTGAAAATGTACATTTGTTTATATAATTTGTTTATAACGTAAACAAATATTTTAAGTGGCAATACAATTTTCAGAAAACATTATTGGCAATGTAATGTTTGCAATTTCAGATGAGAAAACGGTTTATTTCGCTTAAAATCGCCCAAAATGTGCATTTGTTTATATGCTTTGTTTATAAAATAAACAAATATTGATGGGTTGCAACATTTTTCTTAGAAAACATCATTTGCATAATAATTTCAGCAAGGTAAGAAGAAAAAACGATTAATTTTTGCCTAAAAACGCCCAAAATGTTTATTCGTTTATATAATTTGTTTATAAAATAAAAAAATATTGATGAGTGGCAAAATTTTTTTCAGAAAACATCATTGGCAATATAATAGCAACAAGTTCGAAAGAAAAAACGGTTTCTTTTCGCCTAAAAACGCCCAAAATGTGCATTTGTTTATATAATTTGTTAATAAAATGAACAAATAACATAAAATATTAAATTTCAATGGCCACGTATCATCTTGACGATGAAGGCAAGCGATTTCAGAGCAGAAATATACTTCGAAGACGAATAACCCCTAATATCGATAATTTGTTAATACAATTTGTTTATAACAATTAACTTTGCAAGTTAACAATTTTTTTATCTTTCTCATACCCCTGTGCATTAAAAACAAGGGACGAGAAGTGTAAGAAAAATTTTGTCTAGAAGATAAAAAATGAAATAAAAAAAATCGACATTTTTTTCGCTGTTTGCATTAACATAACAATTAAATAAACAAAAAAATAAAAAATCTACTCTCACCATTTTCTGAATAATTTAGTTCTGAATAAAAAAAAAAGTCTAAAATCGGTGCATAATTACGTTCTAAATGTCATTTTGAACCTCTTTTTCCAATTTCACCCCACTGTGCGCCCCCTTGTCAGTGTGACCTAATTTTTAAATGTCCCCTAATATATACCGTAAGAAAGTAGTTCTATGAAATTTTCTAATAAAATTTGGAAAACAATTATCGTTTAAAGATTACCGACATGTACATATCTCTTCCATTATACCGTTACTTAGCTTCAAAGGATCATGGGATTGTGCAAGGGACTGGAGGGAAAAGATAGGAGCTTTGTCCAGATAGTGATTAGTGACAGATGCAGCTTATGCTCTGATATCGATTGGGTTCCGTCAAACTAACACCAAGTTACCCTCCTGCTTTCGTGATTAAATGAAGGTCATATCTATTTCGAACTACAAACCAATTATTGGTGTAAACATCCCACACACCCTCATTTCCTTTAAATTCTTCATGCATCTAATGAATTAAATAAATAGTTTACCCTTATTTGAAAATTGATACCAATTGCTGTAAAGCACTGGTTAACCCTTCTTTTAAAACTATTATCATATTACACGGTGCGTGTAATATGATCACAGTATCATAGAAATAAATCGGTTGAGGGCTTTTTGAAGAGGTCGAGTTTTGAGCTACAGAAAATTTGCCGGATTTCAATTTTAATCCTTTAGTCGGACTTAAATTTTGTATTCCGGCAAATTTTTGCCTGAAGAAAATGTTATTTTAGGGCAAGATTTTTTCCAACTTTAACTAAATAGTACAATATTTTACTATTTTATCATGAAATGAGGAAGAATTATTTGTTAATACACACAAACTGTGATATGATGAAGTAGGATAGATCGGGGCGAGATGAACCACTTTCCATTTTTCGATTTTTTATATTTTTTGTGACGAACTTTTTCGAAACATATT
The DNA here is from genome assembly GCA_932195095.1 of Andricus curvator. NCBI lineage: Eukaryota > Metazoa > Arthropoda > Insecta > Hymenoptera > Cynipidae > Andricus > Andricus curvator. Next base: position 53,275 of record CAKNYM010041689.1, read on the forward strand.
ATTATTACCTTGTTTTGTACACCTTAGGTTTATATAACTACAAGTATCAAAAGTTTAATTTGATAACTGAGTTCATTAAAAGCGAAATTAGATGATGCGGAAAATGGTCTAACTCACCCCAATCACGGGGCGAGTTGTACATACATGCGGGGCGAGTTGTACCACTTTAGCGGAGTCAATAATTTTGAAATCGTGATTCCAAGAGTCCTTGAAAATATTTTTTTCCGTCAGTTTCCGTTCTCTTTTTTCTTTTTCGGCTCTCAATTCGTCTCTGATAGGAGAATCAGTTAAAATTGCAAATAATACCTCGAATTTTAGTGGTTCAACTCGCCCCATATACAAGTGGTACAACTCGCCCCGACGTGCGATTGACATTAAAAATATGGAATTTTGTTGTTGCTAAAAACATAACCTGAAATCCTTGAAGGGTGATATACTTAAATGTATACTTAATCTAGCAGGTCGATTGTTTGAAATTAATATGGTTTACAGAGAGCTGGGAATCCAAAAATTGAAACTTGTTAAAATTTACTTACGAGCCAGGGCAATAAGTTTTTTAGGATAACTTTGGACAATGCAACAGGTAAACAAAATAACTGCAGGGACAATTCAAGTTTCAAGTAGTTCACTTCGAGTTAATAAGATGGCGCCACATGACGAATACTTGAGAAGATAAACGTACTGGTTCAACTCGCCCCTACGTTCAACTCGCCCCGCTCTCCCCTACACACAATACTAAAACACAATAAGAATTGCACAGCACTTCTCATCTTGCACTTTGGCACTAATTTGCATATTGTCCAACAGGAGGCAGCACTGAAATGTATTATTTAAAAGATGACCTGGAAAAGGGGTTCGATATATAACCAATAACTCTTCTGTCACTAGTCACTAACACTCACTTTTTAAACGGTGAACAGAAAAAGAGGTTCCGAGATGTTATATGTCATATATAACATCTCGGGACCTCTTTTGACCAATTACAGACACAAATTTTTTAAAGTGTGACCTAGGAAGCGGTTTGAGATATGACCAATAACTCTTCTGTCACCAACTCTTCTGTGAACAGTCACT
>CAKNYM010041690.1:4556-15717 GCA_932195095.1 Andricus curvator
TTGTTGGAAAAAGAAAATTGTTTAAGAAATTAAATTGCAGAAGAAATTAAATAGATTATAGATTAAATAGATTATAAACTATTATCATTGATACAATTTATTCCATTATTCTTATAAATTTATTACTTATTTCTTCAGAATTTTAAATAAAGAAAACATTCTCAATAAAATCTAAATTCCTAAGAAATCCAAGGATTAGTCTAGAACAGGTGAAAAATACACAAAGGTGGAAATCTGGGTCTCACTACCTGAGTCCTTAGTGAGTGGTTTACTGCTCCGCCCACTAACCAATAACTCCCTGAGAGTAACAAAGGTGCAAATGCGGAGTCAGCTTGCCCGTTGACAGTTGACGAGTTTATGAACTCTGATGAATTTTCTTAGCTAAAATCAGCCAAAAATTTGAACGCCATGCGCTCGCTCAATTATTATTTTGAAAATCTCAAAAAAATACTCAAGAGTTTTTCCACTATGAAGATTCAGTTTCTAGTATTGGATGGTCAAAATTCGAAAATACGTTATTTTGGACCACCCTAATATATATATATATATATATATATATATATATATAAAAAAAAAAAAAAAGAGTTATTGGTTCCTCGTTTAGAGGTGGGCCGGGAATGCGCAGATGGAAACATATGAACTCCTATCTAATACAACGCTCCTGAAGGCTGGTGACCTTCTCAGAATAAAACATCAAGCAATTGCGACTCTCTCGGTTTCCATTCCTTGTCGTCGCCCCCTCCCCTCCCCCCGTAACAGAAGTTTTGGTGGGACTGACGTAAGAACTGGACTCTCCACTATACGACGAATCACTACTTAACTTGGACATGATTTCGACTCGCAAAACACATTTCGCGCATAAAGGTTGTAGTTGGGTGTACAATCTAAACATGAACAATACAAACAATAAAGTGGTCTCGGAATGGACTGAAACTTTGATTGACGAAATGCATACACACGATAAACGTAAAGTTTGAGTTTCAGGCGATGAATGGTGACTGGGTGTCTGGAATGTTAGGGCGGTGAATGATCTTAAGATAAGAGAATTACGAGAAACTATGCGCGTAAGGAAGCTAGGTATTTTATGTGTACCTGAGACAAAGAAAAAGGGATGCGAAAGTAGAAACATAGAAAATGGGGTGTTGAATGGCGGTTTTGAAATATGGTCAGGAGTAGATAGGGAATCACATGGTAGTCAAGGGGTCGGTTTGGTTATGAATGAAAAAGCAAGATATATGTTCCAAAAACGACTTAAATACTTTTTTTCTCCCCTTTTCAGATAGTTGGAAAAAAATCTTTCTGATTGTAGGATTTTTTATGAAGATACGGAAATATACGCTGAAGTAAAGGAATTAGCTTCTTCATTTTAAATCAAATACAATTTAAGTCATTTTATCTGAAGAACATTGAACATAACATATGGTCGTTGCGAAGCGCGACGACCAAATTGCGCGCAGCAAGCGCGCTCAAACTTTTGGGTTTCTATTATACGATGAACAGGAACGAGCGTGAAGCGCGAGGTTCACATGATGATCAAACCAAATATCGAGCGCGAAGCGCGAGTGTCGTGATGAGAATGTGTTCCTTAAGGTCGATAGAACCTTAAGTAAATTAGTTCTTCTTTTTATGTAAAACTGACATAATTAAACCAAAAGCAGGTCATAACGATGAAGCTTACTAAGAGAGTATTAGACCGCGAAGCGCGCAATAGCGAGCACACGAAGTGTGAAAACCTAGACGACAAATGTGTCCGAGCGCGCAGCGCGAGGTGAATACATTATCGAGCGCGAAGCGCGAGATAAACATATAATCGAGCGCGAAGCGCGAGATGAATACCCAATCGAGCGAGAAGCGCGAGATCCAACAGGTGCGCGCCCTAGGCGCGATGAGAATATGCCCGAGAAGCGGGCAGATTTTTTTTATAAATAATATATTCAAATTATATATAAACATGCAAAAATAATTTCAATAAAAATATAAAGTACATGTGTATAAAATATGATTGAATAAAAAATTTAATTATAATTTAATATATATTTATAAAAAAATTTAATTCATTAATTATATTAATAAAAAATAATATTCAAATATATTTTTAATACATATTGAAATTTCTCATGTAACGTTACGAAATAGAATGCAGTTATTTAGTTATTGAATGCACCACTTGCAAGGCAGATTTGGATAGTGAATTTTGAACCTTCAAAACCAAAAAGACATCATTCGTTCGCGAGCACTCATCAGGAAAAGGTCGCAGCGTAAACCACCCACTGAGAAGGGTTCGAAAATATTTTTTAAAGTGTTTATAGTATTTTACAAGTCTACAATATAGCAAGATCAAAAACATGGCAGATAAGTTTAATAATAATACTATTATTATTTTTTAATTTAATTGTGAAATCAATTACATTTATTTTATAAATATAAGTTTAATGAATTCATTCATTTTTATCAATACAATAATTAAGAGTATCAAGAATTTATTCTGAAAATATGGATTTCAATATTCGTGAGAGTAAAACATTCAAATTATTCATAATTTATTAATGAATGCAATTTTTTATCTATATCCAAAAAAAAAATTAAACGTATTGACATAACAAAAATTATATTGTTATTATAAGGAAAGTATAAAATGAAGTTAAAAATAAATGTTTATTATATTTAGAATAATGAAGTTTTGTTTATTATTAATATTTATTTGTAATAAATTGTTTAAAATTTATAATTATATATGGAATTCATATAAATTTTAAAAATATATAAATTGAATTGGCATTATGTATAATAGTATTGAATAATATATATATATATATATATATATATATATACATACATAGATTGGCAGTTCGAACTCGAAAGTTCATTGCTTCACTACCCGATTCGGGTAGTGTTTCTAGGTGGATATTTACTACCAATGTGGGCCCACCACACCCACGACGGGCCAACAGCACGCAGTATTCCTGAACAGTCACCCATCCAAGTACTAACCGCGCCCAACAATGCTTAACTTCAGTGATCTTACGAGAACTGGTGTTTTCAGCGTGGTATCGCTATATAAATTAATGATGTAAAAAATTTTGTATTCAAAAAGAATTTTTTAAAGGAATTTAAAATATACGTATATTTCACAATTAAAAAAAATAGAAATTTTATGTGTAATTTATAAAATAAAAAAAAATAATGAGAAAATAATTAATTTTTATATATTTGGAATAGTTAACATCTTATTTATGATTTCATGAATTTTTATTTTTTTTTAGTAAATATGAAAATATAAAATAATTTTAATAATAAAAATTATTGCAATTTTTATCAAACTATTAAAAGTAGATTTAATAACAAAATATTATATTTCTTTATATTATTTAAATCGATGTCTAATTTAATAATCTAAAATTAATTACAATTGCATAATTGATAAAAAAATATTCGGTTGATAAAATAAAATTTTATAATTATCGTAATAAAATAATGAATAAAAAAAATTTTTTATGCAATTATGCATATTGAAATAATAACATATAAAATATTCATATTTTGTATTAATTTTTTCATGTTAGTACAGAATTAAATGAATAATGAGATGATGAAAAAAAATTAACATTCATGGAAAAAATTGTTAATATGTTTTTAAAATAATAATATATTTTTTTAATTTATTGAAAAACATGAACATTTTATATTTTTAATTAACTATTATTGTATAATAAAAATATATTATAATATTAATTAATGTTGAATATTATTTTATCAATATTAATTGATAATTTTTAAATAAAAAAATTTATAATTCACATCACAGGCAATAACAGTCACAAATTAATTTTTTACTTTAAAACAATGATGAAAGTATTTTTATCGAATTATTAATATTATATTTAAAAACAGTTCAGTATAATTCAAATAAAGATTTATGATCATTGAATAAAAATAAAAGTAAATATATTACGGAAGTTATATATTATACGTGTGATTTACTATTGTTATAATTTATGCCAGTAAAAAATTTCATACTTGCATTGTTATTACAGCGTTAGAAGACAGTTTTTATTTTTAATTATTATTAAATAATATAAAATTAACTATTATATTTATTATAGATAGCGAAAAAAATAAATCTGAACATATCAACGAAAATAAACAAGAGTACCAGGAGGATGATCTACTAAATTCTGATATTGACAGAAATAACGAATCAGACTCGGAATCAGATGATGAAAATGAAGTTCCTGACCTGACAGACACAGAAGTTATTCAGGACATTTGCATTGGAACATGTTCCGCGTAAGTCTAACATATTTTTATTCATAAATATGTAATGAATTTTAGATATTTTATATTAAAATTCATGACATGTAAGAAAATATTGATTATCTTCATATAAAAATAATTATTACTTAAAAAAATATAATATGCTGACACAATTATTGATATTTTTTAAATTATAATCAAAGAATTATGTATTAAAATTATTTTAATTAATTTAAAATTCAAATAATTTTCAAAGAAAATAATTTATATAAAAATGAAAATATGAAATTAAATATATTATTTTTTCAAATATAAAAAATTTTAATATATTTAAAGGTAAATATAAAGTGGTTTCCTGGATCGTCTGTGGACATTGAATATTACGTTGTTTGAAATTAAATTATGATGATAATAATCATTACATTAGAACTTAAAAAATGATTATTCATAGAATATTTGCTATTTTTTATCAAGATAAAAATTAAATGTAATATTAAATTAATGTTAAAAATCATTAAATTAAGCAAAAATTATATCAATTTTAAGAATTATTAAGAAAAGAACATTTTTTTAAAATTATATCAAACAATAAAAAATAATTGTAAAATGTTAATAGCTAAGCATTATAATGATATTTTATGGATTGAAATTAATTTACAAAATTTTAAAGGTTTATAAAATTATGATATTATAAAATTTTTGAATTAAAAAAATGAAGCATACATTTTTATTTTACTAATAATATTTTTCAATAAAAAAATTTATCAATTAAATTAAAAACATAGTAAAATTAGATAACTTTAAGGTAAATAATATTAAAATTTATTATTTACTTCATTTTATGGTTTTAAAAAATAAATAATATAATAATTAATTAATTGTACTATATTATACAAATTAATAAGTAATTATTTAGATTCAAATACAGAAATAATTGTTAATTTTTTATATTTTTACATTTATATTTCATATATATATAAAAATTTTATTCATTAAAAATATGTTAAAATAATAACAGAAAATATTGAAAATTATATACGTATAATTTTTAATAATATAAACACAAATAACAATTCTTAAGTGTCAAAAATAATATGTATAAAGTTTTGCGAACTTTTTGATAGTATATTATAAGAGAACAAATACTTAAAATTTGTAGATGACAAATTACATATTCACAGATAGGTAAACGTGATGAAATTATGAAAAGATATATTATATTTATTATATACAAATATATTATTATATAACATATTTATATTTTACAATTAAATTAGAGTGATATTAATGAATTATATAAAAAATAATAATATTGTAGAAATCAATTTAGATATATTTAAAATTGTTATTATAAAGAAGAATATTTTATTTTTAAACAATATTTAAATAATAATTATATTATGATTTATTTTGATATTAAATGAACATATATATCAGTTTAAATATCTAGGTCGCTTGAAATTCATTTTTGAACATATAACTTTTTTGAAGATAATTTATATATTTATAAAAAAAAAAAATTAATCATAATTAATAAAATTCCATTTCTTTTGAATTCATTCACTAATAACTATATGGCGATATATATAAGTGTAATTAAATATTTTATACAAACTTTTTTCATTAATGCTTTTCCATATTTATAAATTGAATTAAAAATAATATTAGTTGCATTATCTAAGAAATCCAGTCATTAAACTATAAGTATACACAAAAACCGCGTATCCACTTTTTCATATTCTTATTGTACAATGTTTAAATAAATATATTGAAAATTGTATAATGTAATTTTTTGTAAATAATTGTATACTATTTGTTGAGAGAACAAAATTTTTAAATAAATTTAAATATTTTAAATAATCATGTATATAAAACAATTACATAATAATTCAATTTTATTTCATTTTTTTATAAATTAATAGAAATATATTATTTATTTTAAAAGTATAGATTTTAATATATGCTTTAAATATTCATAAAAACTTTTTATTTATATTGAAAATAGATATATTTAAATTTCAAATTAATACTTTTTTTATGTATAATGATTATCTAAATTAGATCATTGAAATTACATACACATAAATTATGATATTCTTAGTAATTACTGAAAAACTTTCATAATAGGTTTTTTTGTGTAATAAAATTTATATAAATATATAAAAAAAATTTTATATAATAACGTAGATTTATAAACGAGAAGACATTTTTCAAAATTATGTATTAATATTATATTATTAATAAATTAAAAATTAAATATTTTATTTTTAAATAAAAAATATGTATATAATAAAAATTACGTTGATTGTATTATTAACGTTCATATTCATGACGCATGATACGTGAAAAGGTTATTTTTAACGATTTTTTGTTCTATAAAATGGTTTATAAAAATTATAGAATAATTTTCATGCTTTTATCATTGCATAAAGTAAATTTATACAATTCGTAAAAAAGATTATAATGTTTCAATGAAAAAAAATTTGTTTGCTTTTTAAATTTTAATAGAAGTAATTCATAATTACCTTATTAATTCATTCATCAATATTAAAATATGTACAAATTTATTTATATTAATTTTTATTACATTAGTATGAAATTATTACATTATTGCATGTTCTGGCATTGATTAATTGATATAATTAATATATTAAAATTTTATTAATATTTGAAGGATATCTATTCAAATTAATTCATTTTTATTTCGTTCAATTTTTTATATGGATACACATAATTTTAAATATTTTCAAGAATTATTTAAAAAATTTATTGAATAATACATTTTTTATTATATTTAAAAATTTTATATAATATAATTTAATTTTCAATTTAAATATATTTAGTTTTATATAATAATTTACATATAATACATATTTCATTTGAATTAATGATAATATATGATTAACTTTATTTTTTATATTTATTTTAATTTTAATAATTTTATAAGTACATTATTTGATTACACATAAAAAATCTGCCCGCTTCGCGGGCACATTCTCATGGCGCGCTTCGCGCGCGGCTCGCTTCGCTCGCAAGTTTGAGCGCGCCTAGGGCGCGCGACTGTTGGATCTCGCGCTTCGCGCTCGATCATATATTTATCTCGCGCTTCGCGCTCGATTATGTGTTCACCTCGCGCTACGCGCTCGGGCGTATTTGCATCGCGCTTTACGCTAGGCTCCTCTAGATTTTTGAACTTCGTGTTCGACATCGATGAAAAGAAAAAGTTTGTTTGCAAATATTATAAAATTATCAAAACCTCTACATATTAAGTGATTGTTAAATTTATTTTTATTTTAGACTGAAAAGGAACTTTATTTACTCAAGGTTCTATCGACCTTAAGGAACACATTCTCATCCAGACACTCGCGCTTCGCGCTCGATATTTGATTTGAAAATCATTTGAACCGTATGATAGAAACAAAAAAGTTTGAGTGCACTTACGGCGTGCGATTTGGTAAATACACTGAGCGCGCACTTTGTGCTTCGTATTATATGTTCTTCATATACAAATTACTAAATTTGTATTTGATTTCAAATGAAAAGTAATGATATAATTCAGGCGACAAATTTTATTAGTTAACATTTTATTTTAGCTTGTGCCGTTCATCAAAAAAGTTAAATTTTTCATTTTGAATATATTCTTACCACAAAAATTGATTACGGGTGTGTAAGTCTTTTTTGAATGCACAATTTTTGTTCATTTATATGTTTTCGTACCTTGCATTGTTTTTTCAAAAATTTGATTTTTTTTACTGTCAATGTTATTTTCACGAATAAAACGAAAACCACGCATCCTATCGAAACATGAGTCACAATAAATTTGTACCTCTTCCTTGGATGAACAAATTTTGTTTCGGTCATTTTTTCGTAGCTGGTAATATTCGTCTGAAAATTTGATTTTTCTATTTTCAATGCTGTTTTTTACGAATAAAACAAGAACTACGCGTCATATCAAAAAGTGAATGATAAGAAATTTGTAGATCTTTTTTAGGTGCACAATTTTGGTGAGATGATATTTTCTGGTATCTTGCATAGTTTTACAGCAAAATGGCTTTTTTGATTTTTCATTAATTTTTTGTGCGATCAAAATTTGAATTTTTTATTTTTCGAAAAATTCAAAAAGTTGTTATGAAAATATTATAGGATGTTCAGGAATCAACGTTTTTCTCCTCTTGACTTTTTTTCATATCGTGCGTTTTTCGGCTTAAAATGTTCATTTTCGTTTGTTTTTCGGAATTTTGAAAATGCTATAACTCCAGTAATTTTTTTTTTATCACGAAAAGTCATAAGAATATTTTGTTCGTCATTTTGCGTACTACTAATAACCGTACATAGAATTTTCAAATCTTCCAAAAAAGTGGTCTCAAAAATTTTCAAAATGTGCTCACTTTTTGGATTTTCATCCAAAATAGCTGGTTAACGAACTCGTTCTCTATTTTTGGGCCATAAAAAAGTGTGCCAAAGCTCAATCAAATCTGATCATTCTTTCGAAAGTTATCGTGGCTACAGACAGACAGACAGACAGACTACAGACTACAGACAGACAGACACCTTCGTAAAAATCGTTTTTTCTAGCTCAGCGGGTCTCGAAACGTGGAGATTTGATGAAAACCGACTATGTCAAATTTTACATAAAACCAATACCTTCTCATTAGAATGAGAATGTAAAAAGGAAAGAAAATAAATACTTTAAATATTAAAGATGAACGTATACATTCCGTAAATAGTAACAATGAATCATTTTTAATTTTTTAATAATTTTTTAAAATGATGAATTTATAATTTTAATTTTATATACATTATACATAATTAATTAATATATTCTTTGAATCATTATTAAAATGATTAATATTTTATATTATAATTATCACTTAATGAATAATGAAATCGTGGAATTTTAAAATACAATTATAAATTACTTTGAAATGTTTCTTGATTGAGCTGAATATAATTTGAATTTATAATTATAATGTTGAAAATAATTTTTGAAAATTGAAAAATAAAATTAAAAATAGTATTATATCTATAATATAAAAAATTGAATATTTTCATTACAAGGATAAGTAATAGCTAAGTCTTTATTTTTTTTAAATACTACTATATTGAAATAAATATATACAAAATTATATAAGGTAAAATTTTATATATACAAATTGAAAATGTTTTTGTTAACCTAACAATTTTTTTCAAATATATGTAAATGATTAAAAATTGTATGTACATAGATTATTATTGTTTTTTAATTATAATTTCAAATATTTTTTATTAATTTGCGTATACATAAATACAAATTTATATACATGTAAATTTTTTTAAATAATAAGCTTAATTTCATTTTAATAGAGCAGTTATTAATAAATTAAATTTAAAATATTTTAATTTCAAATGTAATTAATATATAAATTAATAATTATAATGATTATATTATTGATGTGAAGATTAATTACGCATGCAAAATTATAAGGGTATTAGTAACAATTTATCTTGATTTCGGGTGACTGATAAAATTTAGAAAATATTTTAATAACTTTTCAATTATTCTTATAATTTTATATACATTGTAATGATTATTATAATGTTTCTGTGAAATTTTTTTTACAGATACATAATAATTAATATAATATATTAATATAATATATTAATATATTATTATTATTAATAATTATGTACATTGAATCTTGAAAATTATATATAGAATATATACAAGGCTATTTATAAAAATGTATATTTTTATGGGTTATTGATAAAATTTAAAAAATATTTTTTAACTTTTTTCAATACTTCTTATAATTTTATGTAGTTCGTAATAATTACTATAATGTTTATATTGAAAATATTTTTTATTTCAATAATATATATATGGAAGACGTGTGAAGAATGAAATGTTTTGCATCATTAATTTATATATTTTTTTATAATCATAATAATTATTAATACTTTATATTATAAATATGACATAATTAAATATCGTTAAATTAAAAAATTCAAATATAAATTAGTTTAAAATGTTTGTTCATTAAAATATGCATATGTAGAAAAATTAAAGAATTAAAATTTTTATACAGTTATTTTAAAAGTTCATTAATAAATAATATTTTTATAAATAAAATGTAGAATATAAAATTAAATATGAAATTAAATTTACTTCAATATTTTATTATAAATAATGATTTGTTATTGTTTATAATTGTGAATTATTAATTATTTATTATTTTGATAATTTTATTATCAATTATATATTAATATAATACCATAAATAATATTATAAATACAAATTAAATAATATAAAAAAATTGTATAATAATATTTTTGAAATTTATTCTTAAATTATATCTTAATATATATATATATATATATATATATATATATATACATATTCAAAGTAAACAATGTATTTACATTAATTAATTTAAAAATAAATTTCAAAAATATTATTATATAATTTTTTTATATTATTTATTTTTTATTTGTAGTATTATTTATCGTATTATATTAATTTATAATTGATAATAAAATTATCAAAATAATAAGTAATTAATAATTAACAATTATAAAAAATAACAAATCATTATTTATAATAAAATATTTAAGTATTTTAATTTGTATCTGTAGAATTATATTATAATTTATATTTTTTAAAAAATTATTTATTAATGAACTTTTAAAATAATTGTATAAAAAATTTTAATTCTTTAATTTTTCTACAGTTGCATATTTTAATGAACAAACATTTTAAACTAATTTATATTCGAATTTTTTAATTCAACGATGTTTAATTATGTTATACTTATAATATAAAGTATTAATAATTATTATGATTTTACAAAAATATATAAATTAATTATGCAAAATATTTCATTTGTCACGTCCTGTGACGTATATAACTATATTATTTATACTTATATTA
>CAKNYM010041692.1:7660-22310 GCA_932195095.1 Andricus curvator
GTTTACTGTTTCAGATTTGATTTAAATGTTAAGAAAATATTGAAATTTGCACTGTTTTTACAATATCTTCTTTATAAATTGACAAAATGTCTTCATCCTGGCTCATTTTATACATAATTCTGATAGCTTTCAATCTATTTGAGAGAACAAATTTGAATTGGTATAATTAACACTAAAAGAACTTAAGATCGGTACTTTACAGTATTACTTTTATATGCGTAAATATAATCGAATATCAATTAATTTTGATAGTATCGTACATGGAACTATCAGATATTCCTCTCTCTGATTCTCGAATCAACAATAAAAAGAAGATAAAGTAGAAAAAACTCGATTTTTCGATAAAAGAAGAAAATTCCCGATCCTAAAAATAACACTTCCGGATTTTTACGGATTTGCCGGTCCACTAGACACCCTGTTAATATATTATTTCTATTACATTCCATTTTTAACAAGCTTTACTACTATTTTGTGTTTACTCAGTGGTGGCTGCCGTAAATAAAGTACAGAGAAAACAAGTGATTCAAATACGCTAGGATGTCTCAGAAGACGTCCAGAATTATTTAATCTATCTCTTTACAATTACAAAAAAGTTATTTTCAAAGGTAAATTTTTAAACTAACATTGATACAAAATTTGAAAACCTATTTCATTTCATTTTCCTGGAAAAATAAAAAAATCTCAAATCTGAGAAAATAAAAAAAATTGTTGTACATTGTCATGTAAAAACTTGTCAAAAATAATTTTAGGAAAAATGCTGCCTTCAAAATATTCAGACTTAATTTTGTAAACGTAGATCTTAGAAGCCATTTTAATAATTCTTTGAGACCATCTCCCATTTCATCGGAAAATAAATATTTCTGTTTTACAGCAGATATTTTTGTGAGTTGTTTTTCTGAAAATTATGTTTTAAAAATTAATATATATATATATATATATATATATATTCAAAATAAATATAAGGAGCGCAATAATATATTGAATAATATATTAAATCCTATAAATTCCAGGAACAAGAACGTACAAAAAGCTTTTTGACTGTTGAACAAAGTTAAAATAGACGAAAAACGATTGAATATTTTCCCCTTACGGATAGAATGGTTTTCAAATTGTTCTTGCAAGATCTCAAAATAGCTAGAAGTCTTTGCGAAATTATTTTAAAAAATTCAACTCCTGGTTCTTTGCGTGCTAAATAAGATAAGATAGAAGAATATGAAATAAGATGTTGTCGAACAATTGTACACATTTTTACACATGGATAAAATAATTCAAAATTAAATTTCTAATAAAAGAGACGACTTTTTATTCCAAAAAGATAAATTTTCTTTCAAGAATTTGAATTTTTATCCGAAATTCTGAATTTTTAACACAAAAGTTAATATTGAACAAACTAGTTGCATTTGCAAATAAAAAGGATCAATTTTCAACCAAAAATGGAATAGGTACATTTGCAACCAAAGAGAAGAATTTTCTATTTAAAAATGCATTTTTAACAAAACAAGAATTGATTTTTAAATCAAAAACAGTTGATTAAAACCAAAAAGACGAATTTGCAACAAAATAATCAAATTTTCTACCAAAAGAGATGAATTCTAAAGCTTTCAATCTATTTAATAGAACAAATTTTAATTCATATCATTAAAATTTAAAAAAAACTTAAGACTGGTACTTTACAGTAATACTTTTATATGCGTAAATATAATCGAATATCAATTAACTTTGATGGTATCGCACATGAAACTTTAAGATTTTCCTCTCTCTGATTCTTGAATAAACAATAAAAAGAAGATAAAGTAGAAAAAGTAGATTTTTCGATAAAAGAAGAAAATTCCCGATCCTAAATAAATTCCCGGGTTTTTCCTGGTTAAATTAAATTTCCGGATATTTACCGATTTGCCGGTTCGCTAGACAATCTGTTAATATATTATGTCTATTACAGTCTATTTTTAGAAAACTTTACTACTACTTGTGTTTACTCAACGGTGGCCGCTGTAAGTAAATTACAGAGCAAACAAGTGACTCAAATACGCTAGGATATCTTAGGGACGTCTTTAAGACGTCTGGAAGACGTGCAGAATTATATAATCTATCTGTTTGTATTTACGAAAAAGGTTATTGCAAAGATAAATTTTCAAAATTGATACAAAATTTGAAAACCTACTTTCATTTCATTTTCCTGGAAAAATAAAAACATCTCAAATCTGAGAAAATAAAAGCAATAATTGTTGTATATTGTTATGTAAAAACTTATCAAAAATAATGTTAGCAAAAAAGGTGCTTTCAAAATATTCAGACTATGTTTTGTAAACGTAGATCTGAGAAGCCATTTTAATCATTCTTTGAAACCATCTCCCATTCCATTGGAAAATAAATATTTGTGTTCTACGGCAGATATTTTTGTGAGTTGTTTTTCTAAAAATTATGTTTTAAAAATTTACATACGTCATTTCTACGCCTGAATAAATATTTTAGTTTAATAATGATAATAAAAAGTGTTCACATTTTTCAACTGAAGTTAAATTGATTTTGATATTTCACAGCAAAATATTCGGTATATACTATATATTCAAAATTAATATAAGGAGCGCAATAATATATTGAATGAAGTATTGCTATTTTTCTCCTATAAACTCCAGGAACAAAAATGTCCAGACAGCTTTTGGACGTCTAAAAGACATCTTTAGGATATGCTAGAAGAATAGAACGAAATTTTGCATCCGCTCGTTATTTATGGCGCCCACTGTTGAAATAAGTCAGAATAGACGAAAAACGATTGAATATTTTCCCATTACGGCCAGTATGATTTTCAAATTGTTCTTGCAAGATCTTAAAATAGCTAGAAGTCTTTGCGAAATTATTTTTTAAAAATCAACTCCTGGTTCTTTGCGTGCTAAATAAGATGAGATAGAAGAATAAGAAATAAGATTTTCTCGAACAATGGTACACATTTTTACACATGGATAAAATAATTCAAAATTTCATTTTTGTATACTTTTTTGTATAAACTGAACTAAGTTAAAAAAATTTATTATTATATATTTCTATTTTATCCTGTCAAAATAGTTTCCGAGAAATTTAGATAGTTTTAAAAGTGAAAAAGAGAAGGGAAACTTCTATATCCTTGAAATTTAAGTTACAGATATTTTTAAAATTGTTTTTCTGATATTGGAAATTCAATACCAGATATATGTGTAAAAAGAAATAATTAAAAATGTTTCTATTTCCAGTGAAAGTATAAACTCTTTCACTGATTCCCACGAAATTATTTGCTCTAATCCAATAAATATACGTAAACATTGCAAATGAATATACCGTTATTTCCATATGATGACAAAGTTTCCATATGTGCAGTCATATCATCAATCGACGGTTCTTGATTAACTTCTAGCCGGCATTTCTTCATACTGTAACATTATTCATTAGTTTAATGATTATTAATTTCATCTATCTTTTTATGACGCCTGGATGTGAGAACGTTTTCCCCTTTTTTATGAATTTAAGTTCTTAATTTAATTGTATCGTGTTCTCCTTTCATGAAATTACTTCATGAATATTAGGATCGTCCGACGATTTGCTGTGTCCTAATCAGGAAATTGGTGCCAAGTATGCACGCCGGCACCAATCCTGTAAGGACGATAAACCTGAAACGAATTGATTTGTTAGCTACAACGATATAAAAAGAAACTTTATCCGTGATTTGAGGTTCCCAATTTACATTAAAGTGAACCTCGCTCTTTTCTAATTTTAACCCTTTAATTTTAAAATAGTTCTCAGTTATAAATTCTCTTGAAATATAATTTTCCTCATATCCAGTGTCCAGAATTGCTCTTACTTGAAATGTTCCCATTATTAACGTTTTTCTATAAAAGAGATTAGAAACATCATGAGAGATTGTGAGGTCACAGAAGCGAAGTCCGAATTGCTCGTTTCGTCTATTCTTTTTAGATTCCTGCTTGCAGGATTTCGAATGACATATCACGCCTGAATAAGCCAATGTTTTTTTCTTTGGTGGTTCTCCTACGCGACTATCCCATGTTATTTCGCAGATTAGATAATTTTTAGGAGTCCTCATGACTTCGCTCAAACCTAATTAATTGAAACCTATGAATTTTCCCCTCCCTTTAGAAGGACTGAGTATTAATTTATTTTTTTTTATTCCGTTAAATAAGACGCCATTCCGTGCAAACTTGGTGCAATGTTTGTCCTCCAGAATGTTGTCTCATTTTCCTATCTGATTTTAAAAATTTATGTAATATAGTTTTCTTTTTATTCCACCCTTTTTCGTGGTAAATTCAAATTGATAGGTGTAAAATTCTACCCTTGAGAACCATTGCTACCTTGCATTCAAAAAGAATTGCTTCTCCCTCGAGTAATTCACTGCCAAATTGACTAAATCAATTTCGAGTGGCCATACTGGCATTCATGAGCAGGCCGTATAAGAACGGGTTGAAAATGAATGAGCGATCCTTAAGATCTCCAGTGTTACTCTTAATTGATTTTGTCAAATTAAAAAATTAAATTCAAGTGTTCATACTGGCATTCTTGAGCTCCCGTATAAGAACGGGTTGAAGAAGAATGAGCGATCCTTATGATCTCCAGTATTACTTTTCAATTAACTTTGGTTTTGACAGGTCATGAGAGGGGTTGGTTCTCAAAGTTTAATTCCTTTTGTTCGAATAAATTTTTCCTAATAAGGAATATCAAAAATTTGAGAAAAAATTGTCCCCGGTCCTTCTTATCATTTCAATTACCTGGCTGCTAATTGCTTTCTAGCTCATACGATGCTGTCGCCCAAGTGTTTCCTAGGAGTCAAACGCTCGATGCTGTGTTCGGTTGAACCCTCGAGCGCAGACTGGCGATTCGAGTGATCCTTGGTAATCACACAGGTCCCGTCGTCGCGGGTCCTCGCATCCCCACTTATCGTATAGGTTGCGCACGCAACCGCACCTGTTTCTTATAGCGGTACATATGACCTATATAACTCTTTCGCCCAGGAATTCGCAAGTCACTCAGTAGCGTACTTATTTCCTATTTCGCCCGCTTCTGAGTGTAGTTTATAAGTATAAAATAATTATTTTATACTGCACCGTTTCAATACCTTCTTCACCTTGTCCATGTACCTTTCTTTTTAGATGGTTAAGATTTGTATTATTATCATCTTTTGATATCATATTCCTCCATCCTGCAAAATAATACATTCTATTGAAAAGGTTTATTGAGCAGTCTGTATCAATTACAGGGATCACAGCCATTAATTAGTTCAATTTTAGGTAAGAAAAGGGGATTTTTTCGGAAAAAGGACGATTAAAAGGGGTTTACAAAGAGGATCAAGGATTAAAAATTAAATAAACCACAGGATATAAAAATGTTAATTTCTGACTTTAAAAAAAAGTACTTTTATTAGTAGATAGATTTTGATTCCTTATTCTCATCAATTTTTTTAACTTGAATGCGAACTGAATTAAGAGAACCCAATAATAAAATCGATCTATTTTTGGTTGAAAGTTCATTTTTTTTGGTTGAAAAGTCTACTATTATATTTATGGTTGTGAATTCCTATTTTTTGGTTGAATATTATATTATATGTTTAAAAACTGACTTATTTTGTTGAGAAATCAACAATTTTGTTAAAAAATCATCCTTTTTGGTTGAAATTCAACTGTTTTGTATCAAATTCATTCATTCTCCTTTACTCAATTTTCGAATCACTATTTGTTCCCTCAAATTTCTTGAACAATCAAATTCTTGCTGAAATTATACTCTAAAAGAATGTATTCAGTGAATCCATGTAACGTAGAATTTACTATTACTAATTATAATAGTAAATGTCGAGATATAATTTGAAGATTTCAAGTGTGCACGTTATGTAAATTAATATTTTGAAAAAAACATAATTTTTGTACAATGAAATTTGCAGGTACTTTCACGGTTATTTTTAAAAATGTAAGCATCAATATACATCGCTAAATCATTAAATAATTAATATACCTATAATTTAAAAAAATCCTATTCAGATCTGATTCTCAGTTATCAATATAAAAATCATTGAACATGTATTTGCACTGGAATGTTCAAATAAATTTTTATAGAAAAAGAAGAGCGAGTCAGAATACATTGCTAAATAATGAAAACATATGTACATGTCATTTTGAAAATTGAATTGGAATTCTCATTTCACGGCCATTTTTGTAAATCTGTGAATCAAGAAACATCGCTAAATCATTAAATTATTATCATATTATAACGTTTAAATAATTCAGAAAAACAACAGCGTACGACAAAACATCGTTGAATAATTAAAACATATCCACATATAATTTCGAAAATTGAATTAAGTTACATGCCTCTCTTTTTTCGTGGTTATTTCAGCGATATATTAAGTCCCACTTCTCCATGCCTCAGAGAATTGAATTGAAAAAATTCAAACTCCGATAAATTAAAGCTTGGAATCTGCTCTTTAAAATGAGACCAAGAACATAATGAAATATTTACTTTTTCTCGTTTTATAATAAAAACTGTGGAAGCATGTCCAAGATGAAAATCAGTTCGTCGAGCGGCAGTCGAATGTCGAATTCAAATGACAATTATATGATTATATGATTGAGTATGTGACCTAAACGTCATAATCATGATAGGATAGGTGCAAATGTCATGAAGGTTAGCATAGTTAGTACATCCTTTCATGGGAATGCATAAGACTTTTTTGAAAAAATATTCTAAACGTAAAAGTAAGTTATGAATGTATAAATAGTAATATTTTTCAAGTGTAAAATGCATTTGCGCAATTATTTTTTATTCTTTTATCGTTTGAAGACCTTTCAGTTTCATGAAATAAAATCAATTATCCAAAATTTTGAGTTATAGTGCCCGATTCTGATCAAATCTATCCGATACTCCAACCTGAAATTTTGGCATATCTTATTCTATTGTAAATATGTACCAACTATGCTAACCTTCCTGACATTTCTATCTATCCTATTATAACCATGACGTCATGCTAGATTACTCAATTGTAATAAAGGTATGAAACGTAAATAAACTTAGATTGTACAGTTGAAAGCCAATATTAAATCATATAATATTAATGTCAGTAATCAATTCCTGTTACCACACAAAAGATACATTATAATTAAATAATTATGTGGTTCAATATTGTGAGAAAATCAATTAGTATACAACGTAAAAATTGAAGAACAAATATTTTCATTGAAACATCCAAATCAATTTTACTTTATATTTTTCTTCACATCCCTCACTTCTCTTACTTTCTATCTCCTCACTTTCCTTACTTCTCCCTCTCTCACATCCCAGACTTACATTCGCTTCTCCTACTTCCGAATCCCTCACATCCCACACTTCCAATCCCATCACTTCCCTCACTTCCCCATCTTCTACTTTCCCTAATTCCACTCCCATACTTCTCCTGCCCTCCCTTTCTTCACTTCTCCCTCATCTCCTTTCCCTCTTCTTAATTCCTCTAGTTTCATTCACTTCTCCTAACTTCTCCCTCCTCTACATCCCAACCCCACACATTGTTCACATCCCTCACTTCACCCACTTTCTAGTCCCTCGCATTCCTTACTTCTCCTTTCTCTACTTCCACGCCCCTCACATCTCTCACTTACACTTACTTCTCCTGCTTCCCAAACCCTCGCATCCCACACTTCAAATCACATCACTTCCCTTATTTCTCCATCCTCTACTTCCCCAAAATCCACGCACATACTTCTCCTACTTCTTCTCCCTTCCCTTACTTCTCCCTCATTCACATAAAGAAAAATTGAAATATATGCACATATAATTTTGAAATTGAATTCGGATACTCACTTCACAACATCACAAACATTTAAAAAAATTATATAATTGTAATGGAGATATTTTTAAGGAAAAATAAATTTTTATCATAACAATAGCAGCCAATATTAAATCAGATCACCTTAATGTAAAGAATCAATTTATGTGACTTAATTGAAAACAATTCAAATTCAATCTTTATGTAATTCACTTTTTTGAAAAAAATTATTCAGTCGATAGTTATTAATAGTTAATTCATCAGTTCATAAGATAAAAATCAACCCACAATATCATTTGCATTGTAACATCAAAATAAGTTTTATCTTATATTTTTCTACAAATTTCAATTATTTATAATCTTTTTAACTAATTCCATAAAAACTTAAAACACATTTACGTATAATTTTGAAGATTGAATTTAGATAATTATCTCACAACATTCTAAACATTTTGAAAATTATGAAATTGGAATGGAGGTATTTTAAATAAGAATAAACTTTTATTATAAAAATCATATTCAATATTTTATTACATAACGATTCCTTTTATACCACAATCTTGCACAAGATGGAGGTTACCTTTTTTCATGTGAAAGATTTGAACTTTTATTCCTGAAAATTTAATTTGTTTATGAAATAGAATCAGTTCATATATAATTAATTAGTTCACAACATAAAAAGCATTAAACGATTATTCTCACTGAAACATTCAAAATACATTTTTTCATTTGAAATTGCATTTCTATACATTTAATTTATTAATGACTTTTAAAACTAATTCCAGATAAATTCAAAATATATGATATGTATATTAATTCATCATTTAACAACATACAAAGCAATAAACAGTTCTTTTAATGAAAACATTCGAATAATTTTTACTTGATATTTTTCTGAAAATTTGAATTAATAATAACCTTTTAAACTAATTCCATAGAAAAGTAAAGAATATGTACATATAATATTGAAAGCAGAATTCAGATACTTATTTTACAACATCAACAAATTTACAAAAATTATGCAATTGGAATGGAGGTATTTTAAACATAAATAATCTTTTATTATAAAAATTATAGTCAATATTCAATTACATGGCCTTTAATTAAATAATCAATTCATCTACTTAATTTAAGCAAATTAAAATTTAGTCTTTATGTAATTTAATATTGAAAAAAAAAATCAGCTAATGATTAATGAATCTGTTGACAACATAAAAAGCATTCAACTATAATTTTCATTCAGGCATCCAAACAATTTTTACTTTACATTTTTTTTAAATTTTCAGTTTCATTTCTGAAAATCTGATTCAATAATATTTAATAATAATTCAATAATAACCTTTTTTAGCAATTTGAGAAAAAATTAAAACATACTTCCATATAATTTTGAAAATTAGATTCAGGTAATCATTTCGCAACATCACAAACATTGACAGAAATTACGTAATTGCAATAGAGATATTTTAAATGTAAATAAACTTTTATCATAGAAATTATAGCTAATATTCAATTACATAACTTTAAAGTAAATAATAAATTGATGTACTTAACTTAAACAAATCAAAATCAATCTTCATATAATTTATTATTTTGAAAAAATTGAACAGAAAATAATTAATCAATCAATTTAAAAAATAAAAAGCATTAAATTATGACTTTCATTAAAACATTAAATTAATTTTTACTTTACATTTTTTTTAAATTTGTACTTTCATTTGTAAAATTCAATTTATTCGTAACCTTTATACTAATTTTAGAAAAAATAAAACATATTTACACATATATTTTTGAAAACTTCATTGAGATACTCATTTTACAAAATCAGGCACGTTTTAAAAATGATTCAATTCTAATAAGGGTATTTTGATTATAAATAAACTTTTATTATACAAATTATATCCAATATTCAATTATATAACCTTCAAGTAAATAATCAATTTATGTTACTCAATTTAGAAAAAAACTGAATTTTAATCTTCATTTAATGCATTGTCGTGAAAAAAATTAATCAGCTAATAATTAATTAATCATTTCACAAAATAAGAATCTATGAACTATAATTTTCATTAAAACATTCAAATAATTTTTACCTATTTTTTTTTTTAATTTTAACTCTCATTTATGAAAATTTGATTTATCAATAACATTTTAAACTAATTTAAAAAAAAATTAAAACGTATGTACACATAACTTTGAAATTTTAATTCAGATACTCATTACACAAGATGAAAAACATTGAAAGAATTATGTAAGTAGAATACGGGTATTTCAAATATAAATAAACTTCTACTATATAAATTATAGCCAATATCAATCAATCAATTTATGTACTTTTTTTTTTATGTATGTATGTATTTATTCTCTCCCTTTTACGGGTTTGAGGGCCTCCGCTCCCTTCACAGTACGTTACAAAACCACTTATACTACCTTAATAATACTTACTACCTAAATAATAATATTCTACTTATATTAACTTATTTACTATCGCTTTGTCTTAACCTAATTATTCTCGAGATTTGCTGACTATTGAGTTTCCTGGGCTTCCGTTTCCTCTTACCATTTCCGTTAACATGATTTTTAAAGCTTTATTTACATTAGTGTCCTTGACTATGAGTACGCGCTTGGCCTTTCTCTACTACATGCCCTTTACTTTCTCTCATTTCTTCCAGTCTCATCATCCAGCTTGCCCCTTGTCCACTTCCATCCAAGATCCACCTTATCCTGTCATCCATACTCTCCCCACCTGTTTCATCCCCCGTACATCTCTCTAAAACATGCCCCCATGATTCTATCTCGTAATAACAGACTCTACATCTTCTTTCCTCTTCATCCATCCAGTACCTACACTCTCTCATTCCTTCTCCCATCCTAAATCGTATAACGTGGTTCCATTTACTCTCCTTTTTAATCTTTCTTAAATATTCTGGTTCTCCTTCAGCCTTCACTACCTTATACCACCTGTTATAGTTAGATTCCACGATTTTTTTCCATCTTTCCTCCCCCTCCTTAAATATCAGTTCATTCTCTAACTCTTGCCATACTCTGACATCTGCTCTTATATCGCATTCTCTCCTCCTCTGTTGTCTCTCTTCCTCCCACCTTGATCCTTCTGTGTTACCCCTAGTCTCTTTGTTTACTACCTCCCTTAGACAAGCTTGTGCTATCCTGCTTCCCTCCCCCCTCTTTAGTTTCTCCTCAAAGTTCAATGCTCTCTTCATTTGTCTAATAACCATTTTACTTTTACTTAATTCCTCCCTCAACATGTATCCTGGACAGCTCCAGCTCACTCCCATTACCCATCTCAAGAATCTCTCCTGCATACTTTCCACTCTCTTGTGCTCCTTCCATCCCCAGATCTCCACTCCGTAACTTAGGACTGACCATACCAACGCATCAAACATCCACAGTCTCATTTTCCAATCATCTTTAAACCTTCTCTTCCCTATACCCCACACCTGCCCCACTACTTTAGTCGCACATTCTATCCTTCTCCTCACCTGCCGTTCAACTCCTCCTTTCGACTCAAACCAGAAGCCTAGGTAACTAAATTCCTCGACCTGTTCCACTTTCTCCCCGTACATCTTCCATTCATATTCTACCTTTGTCCTTCTCTTCCTAAACATCATCACCTTCGTCTTATTTACATTTAACGTTAAGTCTTTAATTCTCACATACTCCTCGAACACTCTCATTATGAGACTCATCCCTCTCTCGTCATCCGCTAATAAGACTATATCGTCTGCATACGCTAAGGAATATACCTTGCTATTTCCCAAAGCCGTTCCCCCTTTTCCTTTCTTCTCCAGTTTCTCCTCTAGATCTGCCAACAAGAGACTGAATAGTAGTGGGCTCAATGGGCACCCTTGCCTGAGCCCCCTTCCACTCCAAAAAATGTCCCCTTTTTGTTTCCCAATCCTCACCCTTATCTTAGTCTCTTCGAATATCTCCTTTATCCTCTCGACCAACTCTTTGTCCACCCCCTTCTCTTTCATCACCTGCCATAACACCTTCCTGTTTACCGAGTCAAATGCCGCTTTAAAGTCTACAAATAAGGCCACTAATTTACCTTTCTTCCTCCTTAAACTCCTATTCACAAGATAATTCAGTACGTAGATGTTGTCTACTGTTCCCATCCCTTTCCTGAAGCCCGTCTGATTGTGTGGAATAATCCCTTTCTCATCCACCTCCGTTTCTAATCTCTTTCTGAGAATCTCCGTATATATTTTGTAGCCCACCGACATAAGTGTGATTCCCCTATACTCCTCCACCTTCTTGCCCTCTCCTTTCTTAATTATCGGCACCACTAACCCTGTCCTCCATTCCTTAGGCCATCCCTCTCCTCTCCAAACCTTGTTGCATACCTCCCACAATTCCTTTCTCACCCCTTCTCCTTCAAAACTCAAAGCCTCGTTCTCAATATCGTCCGCACCTGTTGCCTTGTTTCTTTTGAGCCTCCCTATCGATCTATTCAATTCCTCCCTACTTATCCCATTATTGCTATCATCTTCCCCTTCTATTACTTTCCTCTTTTCCCCCAACACCTTATTTTCCACTCCTCCCAACAGTCCCTTAAAGTACTGGGTCCACTCATCCATCTCGATTTCCTCATTGATGCCCTTCCTTCCTCCTCGTTCCCTATTGATCACATCCCATTCCCTCCCTTCCCTGATTGATTTTTCCACCTCTTCCATATACCTAATTTTCTCTAACTGCCTGTTATCACTTAACAATCTTTCATGTTCTCTCTTTCTCCTATTATATTCCTGTTTCCCTATCTCCCCTTTTCTCCACTTTTTTACATTTTCCTTCATTCTATCTTTACTCTCCTTACATTCTGCGTCCCACCATCCCCTCTTTATTCCCTCCTCTTCTCTTGGCCTTACCTCTTCTTTTATCCTCTCGGTTAGTTCTTTTATCTTTTCAAGGCGCGTGTCCACGTCTTCCCCTTCCATTCCTCTAATCTCCTCGTTCTCCATTCTTTCTTTAAATTCTCTCAATTTATCCTCTCCCCATCTACCCATTTTTACTTTCCTTTCGCCAGTTCTTACCCTTTTTTTCGCTATGCCGCTTCCATCCTGAGCATTTCAATGTCGCTATTAGCGGGAAGTGTTCTGAGCCTATTTCATTACCTACTTCCATTTTATCCATTCTCTTCCTTATTCTTTCTTCTGCTAGAATGTAATCAATCACTGTCTCCCCTTTCCCTATAAAAGCCAATTCTCCTTCTTCATCTCCCCTTATATTTCCATTGCAGATAAACCACCCCTCCTCTCCTAACAGGTTCAAAAGAGTTTTACCCTCCCGATCTATCTCCCTGTGCTTGGAATTTCTTCGAAAAGTTTCGCTTTCTTCATCCCATATCTCCCCCCCCCCCCCTAACTCTCCTGTCCACGCGTTCAAGTCTCCTCCTATCAAGACCAACTCTTCATTCCTTTCCTCCATCCATTCCCTTAATACTCTCCATCCTTCCTCTTCTCCTCTCCTTCTATACACACAAACGATCGCCACCCTCTCTTTTCCTACCTTTATTCTTCTTACTATCACGCCCTCCAGCTTTTCTTCTCGCTCTTCCACTCTTTCATTTCTTATCAGTTCCTTTTTAACCCCTGACACCATGCCTCCCATCGCTCTTCCCTTCTCATGTCCTTTTCTCGCTTCTTGCATTGTCCATACATAACCCTTCGGCAACTTTCGTTTCAAGCCCTTCCAATCCTTTTCATCCACCCACGTTTCACTCAGCATTACCACGTCCCATTTTCCAATAGCCTCCCAGAACCCCTCGTTCTTGTTTTTTAGCCCTGACACATTCCAGAAAGCCACACTCACTCCTCTCATTTGTCCTTCCCCCTCCTCCTTCCCGTGCTCAGTTTTTCTACTCTGGTGGAAACCCCGCCCCGCCTCTCCTACTCTCATTACCTTCGTTTACCCTTCTCTCAAGTATCGATCCCTCTGCTCTCAGCTCATCTCTCTCTTCGTCCCAGATCCACTTCATCCCATTCACCCACAACCTGTCTTTCCCCATCCAAACATTACCCCCATTCATCCTCTCTATCCATGCTCTCCGTTCGATCATCCACTTCCTCTTTCTCTCTCTCCATGTCAG
Organism: Andricus curvator; assembly: GCA_932195095.1. Lineage (NCBI taxonomy): Eukaryota > Metazoa > Arthropoda > Insecta > Hymenoptera > Cynipidae > Andricus > Andricus curvator. The sequence continues at coordinate 21,556 of CAKNYM010041692.1, forward strand.
GTCCTCTTCAATTCTTTCATTCCTACCCTTTAGTACCCTTTTCCTTTCCATAATTTCTCTCTTCTCCTCCTCGCTTCCCACTTTCACTATGAGGACACCTGTGTTCCCTTCTGTCTTTCTCCCCAGTACCTTCACTGCCTCCACTCTCACCTGAGCCCCAATATCATTCATCAGCTTCTCCACTTCTTCCTTTCCGGAGTCGCTTTCTACTGTCATTCCTTTAATTACTATGTTGCGCTTTCTTTTCATTTTCTCTTCTCTTTCTAGTCTTACTTCTATTTCATTCAGCCGTATGCGCATTCTCTCATTTTCTTCCTGCAGTTTCTTATCATCCCCCCTGACTACGTCTCCTAATCCCACCTCTTCCTTCTTTTCACTCTCGCATTCTAGTTTCCTGACCCTCTCCTCAAGCAAACTCATTTCAGCTCTCCTTTCTTTCTCACTCTCTATCTGTTTACTCTCTATACTATCAAGTTTCCTAAACACCTCCTCTTTCTCCGTCTTCCACAGAGCATCCCACTCCTCCCATTTCTTTCTCATTTTTTTCACTTCCTCCCTGACTTCTTCCCTATGCGTCTTCGCTCTGTCAAAACCTTTGCAGGCTTCCTCTCTGAGGCCTCTGATGAGTTTCTCTAGGCCTTCTAAACTACTCCCCCCTGACCTCCTTTCAGGTGGTGTTCTCTGCCTGATCTTCTTGAGCGCTTTGTAATTTTCCCCTTCCTCATCTAACTGGTCTCTAACCCTTTTATTATCCT
>CAKNYM010041693.1:0-24685 GCA_932195095.1 Andricus curvator
ATGTTTGGTAGTCGCATACAAATATTTTTATGACACACGCATTTCTCTTATTGGTGTCCACACAAGGCTGCTATAGGATGGAAGCTGCAAGCAAATATGATCACGATAAGAGCATCGTTCAGAACATTGTTAGATTGCACTCATACATTTTCTAATAAGGTTGAGTGGTGATTGCAATAATGTAAATGTCGGTAGACTCAATATTGAGATTAATAAAGTCGTATTTCGAAGGTTCATCGACTTTGAGCGGCTGGATTGTACATTGTACATTGTACATTGTACAACATACATTAACTTACATGCATATAACTTGTATAATGAAGAAGAAGAAGAAAAAAAAACGTTGTCAAACGGAAGCGGTCTTCATACTTACCCATGCCCTGCGTACTACTGAATTTATGCAATTAAAATTTACCCTACTAGGAATAGAAAACCTCGGATTATTTTCCAACATTTTGTTATGGATTTTACAGAAAATCTTATGTGATTTGAGAACGTTGCATATGATTGATAGAAGTTGTTTCATTATAGCGACAAAATTCTCGTAAATTTAGTATGAATGACACAATTTTTTCCACTTACAATTTTTTTAAATTTGCAGATTTTTTCCATTGACAAAATATGACGCTCCACGTGTATATATAATATAATATATAATATAATATATAATATATAATATATAATATATAATATATAATATATAATATAATATAATATATAATATATAATATAATATAATATAATATAATATATAATATAATATATAATATATATATAATAATATATATATATATATAATATAACCTGACACCGTATGACACCCTACTTCTAATTTTTTGTTTCAAATTTAAAAAACTTAAGAAATACATTTTCAAGGTTTATCCGGATGAACTATTCATCTGGGTAGAATTAAATTCGAATTTAAGAATTTTAAATTAGATTAAAATCAAATTCAAAATCCTATTTAACGTCCAATACTCAAGTTAATGCATAGAATTCCTGAAAATAAAAACGATAGTCCAAAGACCAAATTTGGACAACCATTCTCATTTTTCTTTCCTCTTTCTTATTTTCGTCCCAAGAAATTTTTTTTTCAAGAAAAATTTTTTTTTTAAATTACAATGAAACTATTTCATGTTTAGTTGAAAATGTATCTTCTTCAGTAGAAATTTCAAATATTTGATTGAAAATTCATGTATTTTGTGGGAAAATTATCTTTTTCGGTCAAAAATTAATCTTTTTGGTACAAAATTCATTTCTTTGTCTTGAAATTATTTTTTGTATTAAAAATTAATTTTTTCAACTGAAAGTTTAACTATATCATGTTTGGTTGAACTTTTATCTTCTTCAGTAGAAAATTCAACTATTTATTTATTTCTGTATTTTACTGAAACTTTGATGTTCTTAGTGACTTATTCATCTTTTTGGTAGAAAATTCATGTATTTTGTTAAAAATTGATCTTTTTTGGTAGAAAATTATTCTTTTTGGTTAAAAATTAATTTCTTTAGATTAAAAATTTAAGAATAATAACCTTCTTGATGAAAAATTTTCATTTTTTTTGAAAATTCAACTATTAGGTTGAAAATTATATCAAAAATTAAAATATTTAGTTGAAAATTAATTAATTTCGTTAAAAATGATTCTTTTGTGGTGAAACATTATACCTTGTGGTTGAAAATCAGTCTTTTTATTGAGAATTAATTTGTTCAACTAAAAATTTTACTCAATTCTTTGTTGATGATTTCCTTTCATAGACATTTAACATTTTTGAAAAAAAAATTTTTGGTTGGTTGAAAATTTTTTTATTTGCTAGAAATCCTATTTCTCTAACTGGAAATTAAACTATTCTATTTTTTGTTGAACATTTATATTTTTTATTTAAAAATGCATTTATTTTATTCCAAATTTATCTTTGTCTGGTAGAAAATTAACCTTTTTTTTTGAAAATTTAACTATTAGTTTGGAAATTCCATTGAATATTAAAATATTTGGTGGAAAATTGATGTATTTTGTTAAAAATTATAATTTTTCGGTGGAAAAATAATCTTTTTGGTTGAAATTTTATTTCTTTGGTGGAAAATAATTTTTTTTTTCTTTTAAAATTAATTTTTTTACTTAAAATTGAACTATTTCATGTTTGGTTGAACATCAATCTCCTTAAATTGAAAATTCAACTATTTGTTTGAAAACTTTTGTATTTTGTTGAAACTTTGTCAGATATAAGGTTGAAAATTCCATTGAAATTTAAAATATTTGATTAAAAATTCATGTATTTTGTTAACAATTATTCTGTTTTGGTTGAAAATTAATTTTTTTTTGGGAGAAAATTCATAATTTTAGTTGAAAGATTACTTATTTAGTTAAAATTTGAAAATTCACTTATTTTGTTGAAAAATTGTTTTTTTAGTCGAAAATTCAATTATTTTTGTAGAACAAAAAATCGGAATAGTTAAATTTTAAGCAAAAAAAAAATTTCTACTAAAAAAGCGAATTTTCAACAAAATAGTAAATTTTTCTAACCAAGAGATAAATTGTCAACTAAGAAGATTAATTTTCTATCCTAATAGATGATTTTCCAAAATAATACATGAATTTTTCACGAAACAGTTGAATTTTCAACTTATAAAGGAAAAATTTTCAGCCAAAAATCGAATATCTACATTTATAGATAAAAAATTAACCTTTAATCATAAAAAATATCCGAACAAACATATCAAATTTCAAAATAAATAGTTTAATTTTAAACCAAATAATTTGATTATAACCAAATACTTTTATTTTCTATCAAAGTTGTTGAATTTGTAATAAAAAATATGAATTTTCAATAAAAAATATGAATTTCCAACAAAAAAGGTAATTTTCTGACACAGATCAATTTTCAACCCAAAAAAGCAAATTTTCAGCAAATAATAAAATTTTGTTGAATTTTCAATAAAATAATAAAATTTGTAACTAAAAATATAATCGTCAGGTACATAGAAATTAATTTAAATTATTTAAAAAGTACAACATTTTATCAAATGATAAAAAAATATCAAGAGCAATTCGTAAGTAAATTAAGTTTCGAGTTTACTTACAAAATCTTTTATAAATTCAAAATCAATACAATATCATGGAAAATTTTCTTTACACTACTGTTTTCTTTAATTTTGGTATGCCTTATAATTAAAAAAAAAGTTTTAATGGGTATAACAATTTTTAAGTAAAATCAATTATGAATCTGAAACCTCTCTCAAAATTTATCTTATTCCATTAGCACTATTTTCAGAGTTCCAACATTTTTAATTTAGCTGTATAATGTCTTTGTTTCAAAAATTTGTTTATGTGATTCATAATTAAAAATACTTTTCATAAATGATGCTGCATACCCCTTCTTTAAACATTTTACCAATATCCTTGGTTTGTTTCTAACAATATTTATAACTAGATCAAGGATAAGTATCACTGGCTCAACTATAAATTTTGTTCCTCACACTATTTTGCTATTTTTCAAAATCTATCCCACTATTGCCCTAATTTTTACACCATTTTTAATTTCTGAAGTGATTCTGAGGCCTGAACCATGCCATTTATCAATCATCAGCTTCTTCTGTCGCTTAACAAAAGAGTCGATTAATAAAAGTATAAAAGCATTCCTTTTCAATTGTACATCATCATTTAATCCCTACCTGAGATTCGCCATATCCTCAAACCTAGAAAAAATAATTTTTCACAAAACTATGATTGATGGACAATTAAGGAAGCCGAACTCTAGATGCTTCTTCGTGTAACACAATATCTGCACACCATTTCTACAAGTCAGGTAGTGCCGTAATTAGGATAGCATATCATCAGCTTCCAAATTGCGCAAGTAGATCTGGTTATTCTTAAACTCGTATGACACCTCGTTATTACACTACTCCAAGTGCCTCTTCTCTTTAATCGTATAACAAAAAAAAAATCATTATCGTTTCTCTCCTAAGTTGTTTCTACAGTGAAGCTGACACCATACCGGTTCGAGGATCTCGCAAAGCAAACGAAAGATCGTGCCATTTTTGAATTCTAGTCATTTACATCAAGATTGGCCGTTTCCTCCGAGACCGAAGAGGCGTATCTATCACTTTTACTTTTGTTTTCAGATTGATATGCCTCGAAGCTGAATATCTCAACTCTATAAATTGAAATACTATTGACAACTTGAAGAGAAATACACAGAAATAATTTTCTGCTTCAGATAATTACTAGCTTCCAGTTGCACGCAAATATGCGTGCACGTAGAAATGATGATACATCAGCTGGTGTTAAAAGATGAAAGAATTTATTTTCCTTATGCTTCTCCTATTGCAGTTTCCAAATCTGAACAATTTTCCTTCACTTTTTGACAATTAAACCCGTTCCATTCATTAAGCTATTACAAATCTTCATCTACATTTTTTAAAGATCGAGAGTTTCAAGATTCGAAAGTTTTTGATTTGGAAAAGGGTTAGAGGGAAAAATAAGAACCGCAATCTGGTGGGTGTTGAATAGCATAATACATTTTTCTGATTCAAACTGAAGGATAGTTTTATCTTCATAACAGTTCACTTCTAGAAAAAGAAATTATTAAAGGAAAAGGGGAAATGTATAAGAGATATTTTGATTTGGATAACACACTAAAATTTGGGGTATCAAATTGTTGCAGCTATTTTGATCTTGAATTTCAAATCAATATGATTCGCTTCAGAGGATCAATGAAAATTAGGGAGAACAACTTCAAGGCGTATTAGCATCAGTATACAAAACAGAATGACAGTTGACGATTTTCGAAAAATATTTCTTTCTGTCAAATTCAAGTTCTGCAAATCGATGATCGATCCTTGATCGAGATTTGCTGATATTTGTAAACAAACATCCACAACCTCAGCAATCATAAATTTAACTAAACAGAGCTAAGTAAATTTCTTTTTTCAAAATTTGATTAACAATTTAGTTTTAAACGATCATCAACAATTGATCATCATTCACGTAAGAGGTTTAAATAATGTTATACTGTGTTGAGTAGTTGAAATTTTATGACAGATAATTGATCTCGAAATTTCAATCAAGTTGATCATGAATATAGGTACAAAACGTTGCACCCTTTTGATCCATTTGCCGCATCAACTTGATATCTGGTAGTTTTGTGTGAACAGGAAGAACTCTAAGAAAATAAGATTGAAGGGAAATTTTTCTGTATAAAAACAACAAACAAAAAACCACACATCAACATAGGAAATTAAATTTTTTAATGCACATCTACATGCTAAGATCATCGATTTCAGCCATATTCGAAGACAACTGAACCACGGAAAAGTAATCTAGCATAGTGGTAAAAAAACGGAATTTTCTTATTGTTATAATTTTTAACCCACTGATAACAAACGAAAAACATCACTATAGCAAAGCAAATTTTAACTTTTAATGAACATTTACATAGTGTTTTTAATAAACATCTAATTCGTGATCTAAATCACGAAATTTCCTAATTTTCCTAATTTTTTACACACTGATAATAAAAAAGCAATGGTATGATATAGCAAATTTAATTATGATGCACATCTACATGTCAAAAGCTTTAGTTTGGGACATTACCGAAAAATCGGACTAATAGAAAAGCTTCCAGCATATATTGGTCTAAAAAACGGAATTTCTTTTTATTATGAGTTAACCTTGATGATAACAAAAAATATCACTATAACATAACAAATTTTATTTTTAATCCAACACCAACAAGCCAAAATCTTCCATTTGAACCATCCCTGAAAAATATTGAACTAAAACTAAAGTTTCAAGCATAGGTGTCCGAAAATGAAATTTCCTTATTATATATTTGTTAATCACTGCTAACAACAAAAACATTACTTAGATTGCAAACGTTATTTATTAATCTACACTGACGTGACAAATGCTTCAAATTGAACCATATTCGAAGACAATCGAACCACTGAAAAGTAATCTAGCATTGTGGTAAAAAAACGGAATTTTCTTATTGTTCTAATTTTCAACCCACTGATAACAAACAAAACATCACTATAGCAAAGCAAATTTTAACTTTTGATGAACACTTACATAGTGATTTTAATAAGCATCTAAGTCCAGATCTAAATAACGAAAATTCCTAATTTTTCTAATTTTGTACACACTGATAATAAAAAACAATGGTATGATATGGCAAATTTTATTTTAATGCACATCTACATGTCAAGACCTTCAATTTTAGGCATCTTCAAAGACGATCGAACTAAAAGAAAAGTTTCCAGTCTAGTGATCTAACAAAACGAAATTTTCTAATTTTCCTCACCTTTACACACTGATAAAAAAGCATCACTATGACATACAAAATTTTATTTTCCATCCAACACCAAGAAGCCAAAATCTTCCATTCAGCCATCCCTGAAAAATATTGAACTGAAACTAAAGTTTCCAGCATAGGTATCTAAAAACGAAATTTCCTTATTATATATTTGTTAATCACTGCTAACAAAAAAAAACATCACTTTAGCTTGCAAATGTTATTTATTAATCTACACTGACGTGACAAATGCTTCAATTTGAAACATCTTCGAAGGCAATTGATCCCGAAATTCGGTATAAGTAGCCAAATATTTTTTATTAACTTCGCTAATTATCCCGAATTTTCGGGACTAGTCTATCCCTGTTTCCAAATCCCACAATTTTTCGGAACTACTAGAAAAAACCGTCTGAAAAAGGAAATGTTCTCATTTTGCTCATTCTTCAATCTTTGATAACAGAAGAAAATTCGTATGATATAGCAAATTTTATTTTTGTATACCCTTCTACATTCCAGGACCTTCAATTTTAGCAATCCCTAAAAGAACTCGGACTACTTGAAAAGCTTCCAGCATAGTCGTCTATAAAACGAAATTGCTTCATTTTTCTTATTTTTCAATCTTTGATAACAAAAAAACATCAGTAATGTAGCAAATTTTTTTTGTGTACATCTGAATTCCAAGACCTTCAATTTGTTCCACACAAAAAAAGTTTCATTTTGAACAAAGAAAGGGCGTCAAAGTGTACTGAAACGAAATTGAATTATAATTAGTTCATACCGAGCAATACGAATATTGAAAACAATTCAGTTGTTTTTCAATTTTGAGATTGATTAAGGGACTGAACATAACCAAACTTCAAAATGTGTTTGTAAGCAAATGATCTAAAATAAAACTGAAACATATTTTTTTTGTGCATCTTCGAAAGAAATCGGACTAATAGAAAAGCTCTTACCATAAGGTGAAGGTACCTATCATGAGACAAATTTTGCGGGGGTTTTGAGATTTTTATTAATTTTTGAACGATAGTAGAATATATTTTCAAAATTTTCATATCAATGAATGCGCTAATCTTTTTTGAATGCGGAACGCCTATTAAAAGTTTAATTCAGTCTAAGCAAAGTTATTATATATATGAAAAAGCGGAACGACCTTTGTGTACCTATTATGAAACAACTTTTGGACTCTTGTACCGGTGTTCCATAATGCATGTCCCTATTATGGAACAGCAAAGAAATGTGTTTTTTATATTAATGTGGCTTATTTTATATTATTTTCTATATTAAATAGAACTAAATAGTACAATGAACTTTTATTTCAATCGTTGATAGAGATTATTTAGGCGAATGACATTGATCAAGGAAGTAAACATAACTGAAGTTCAAAATGAGTTTTCAAGAAAATCACCTATAACAAATTAGAAGCATAGTTTTTTCTTTGCATAGGGCAAATTTTATTTTTCACTGCACATCTGCATGCTAAGACCTTTAATTTGAGCCATCTTCGATGAAAATCGGATAATTTTTAGGGTATGATAAACCCTGTTGAAAAAGGGCGCTCATTATCAATACGCATGATGATTATTTATTTTCTTCTAAGATAAAATTTCCTAAAAATTTCCTAAACTTCTGCATAATTAAGCAAACTCAGGAGAGCCAATACGGAAGTATTGAGGGGTAAATTGATACTTTTGAGTAATATTTTTAATAAATAAACCCTATAGAAAGACCATATATCCAAAATTATAGTATAAAGTCAATAATCTTTATTCATTACAATAAAAAAGATTGTGATAACGTTATAAAGACATCAATATCAGTATAATAAGAGGTCTTTTTTCAACAATCTGTAGAAAAGTATAAATAAAAAAACCACTAAAACTTTTAGAAAAGAATTTTAATATTCTAAATTGTAACTGAAGTTCAGAATGAGTTTGTAAGAAAATGACCTAAAACAAAACTGAATCATAGTTTTTTCTTTGCATCTTCAAAAGAAATCGGACTAATGAATCTTCCACTATAGTCGTCTAAAACACGAAATTTCTTCTTTTTTTTTTAATCTTTTATAAACAAAAAACATCAGTATCACATACCAGATTTTGTTTTTGGTGTACATCTATATTCCAAGAGCTTGAATTTGATCCACCCAGAAAAAATCAAGTTTTATTTTGAACAAAGAAATGGCGTCAATATGTACTGAAGCAAAATTGAACCATAATTGGTTCATGTTGAACAATACGAATTTTGAAGACAATTGAATTGTTCTTCAACTTTGACACTGATCAAGGAAATAAACATAACTGAAGTTCAAAATGAGTTTTCAAGAAAATCACCTAAAACAAAACTAAAGCATGGTTTTTTCTTTCCATAGGGCAAATTTTATTTTTCATTGCACATCTGCATACTAATACCTTTAATTTGAGCCATCTTCGATGGAAATCGGATAATTTGTAGGGTATGATAAACCCTGTTCAAAAAGGGCGCTCATTATCAATATACATGATGATTAATCATTTTCTTCTAAGATAACATTTCCTAAACTTCTGCATAATTAGCAAACTTACAAGAGCCAATACGGAAATATTGAGGGGTAAATTGATACTTTTGAGTAATATTTTTAACAAATAAACCCTATAGAAAATCCATATATCCAAAATTATAGTATAACGTCAATAATCTTTATTCATTACAATAAAAAAGATTGTGATAACGTTATAAAGACATCAAGATCAGTATAATAAGATGTCTTTTTTCAACAATCTGTAGAAAAGTACACATAAAAAAACCACTAAAACTTTTAGTAAAGAATTTTAATCTTCAAAATTGTTTTTAAAAATAGAAAGTTAAGTGATTTAGAAAAGATTTGAGAAAATCGCATTAATTTTTTTTTTAGCTTAGCTCACATTTAACTTGTCGAACAATTTATATAAAAATGCATAACCAAATCTATGGGTTATTATAATAAAATATACTTTTTACTAAAATAATCAGTAGAAAAACTTTAGAATTTTCTCTCAAAAATGAACTTCGGAAACATTATACATTAAATATATGTACTAGTAATTAAAAAAAAATAACAAAAATAGCGTGCTACTCGCTTACAACATGTTACTTATTCTAATTGCCTAATTATCCAATTAAAATATATGCTTCAATTTGAAGTAATATAAAATATAAATAATAATCATGAATTCAAATAAATAATTAAACAGCTACATCGGCTTTCTTACAATTTTAATTTCATTTTAATTTTTAATCTTTATTTTAGTTTTAATTTTTATCGGCTTTCAGTAACCTGTATAACTTTTATTTAAATATAATATTTTATCCCAGCAGTAATTAGAAGCGAATAAATAAATTAATAAGTTATGATGAGATTTTATATCACAATAAAATGTTCTTAAAAGATATACACTCCGGAAAAAGATTCTTGAACTTGAAGAAATTTCTTTGAACCAAAGAAAAATATTCATTGGCTCACAGTCAAAGAAAAGTTTCTTTAATTTGAATTTCTTTGGTTCACAGAAATGGTGTTCTGTTCTAATACAAATTTTTCTTTAATTTAAAATAAATTTTTTTTTTAAAGTTATTTTTGGTTAAATGAAAACAATTATGTTAAAAAATCGGTTTCTTAAATTTAAAAAAAAAAAATTTTCTGAGTGAGAACATACTCAATGTTCTGACTCAGAAAAATATTTTATTTATTATATCTTTAAAGTCTAATATTTGGTCAAAAATTTAATTAGTTTGTTGAAAATGCAACTAGTGTGTTAAAAAGTGATCTTTTTTTAGCAAAAGTTGAACCACTTGGTTAAAAGTTCAACTATTTTCCTAAAAATTAATTTTTTGTTATAATGCTATTTTGTTTAATTCAACTCTTTTTGATTGAAAATTAAAATCATTTTTTTTTTTTTTTTAATTAAATGTTTCGTTAAGAATTCATGTTTTCTCAAAATCATCTACTTGGTTTAAAGTTGGACTACCTTGTGAGAAATTCATTTTTGTTTTGTTTTAGATTCATAATTTTAGTTTAAAATTCAATTATTTGCTCGTAAATCAAATTTTTTCCGGAAAATTAAAATTTTCGGATTGAAAACTCAACTTTTTTGTAGAAAACTCGTCTTTTTGACCTGAAAATTCGAAAACTGGGTAGAAAATTAAACTGTTTGGTTAAAAATGATTTTTTTTTTAATTCATATTTTTGGTTGAAAATGCTACTACTTTGGCAGAAAATTAAACTATTTTGTTTAAAACTTAAAATTTGATCTTAATTGTTAAAAATTCATCATTTTGGTTGAGTATTCAACTATTTTGTTAAAAAATTTTCTTTTTTAGTTGAATTCAACTGGTTGAAAATTCTTTCTTTTTTGTTCAAAACTTTTTTTATACTTAAAATTTAAAGAATCCATTTTTGGTTGAAAATTGATCTTTTGTAGTTGAAAATGCAACTATTTCGTTGAAAATTACCCTTTTTTGTTGAAAATTCTATTATTTTGGTAGAAAATTAAACAATTTGGTTGATAATTAACTTTTTTTGTTGTTGAAAATTCATATTTGTAGTTCAAAATTCAACTATTTCGTTGAAATTTCCCTTTTTGTTGAAAATTTTATTACTTGGGTAAAAAATTCAACCATTTCGTTCAAAATTACCCTTTTTGTTAAAAATTCCGATATAAATTTGATCTTTTTTTTTGTTAAAAGTTTTTATCTGATTCGATAAAAATTTGATCTTTTTTGGTTTAGTTAACAACTCCGCTATTTGATTTAAAAATTCATATATTTTTTTGAAAATTCGTCTTTTGGTAGAAAATTAATCTTCTTGATTGAAAATTCATCTTTGAAGGTTCAAAATTCCGCTATTGGGTTAAAAATGCAACTATTTAGTTAAAATTGTAATTAGTTTGTTGAAAATTCAACTAATTTGTTAGTCATCTTTTTCAGTAGAAAATTCAACCGTTTTGTTGAAAATTCGTCGTTTTCTATTCAAAATTCATTTTTTATGATAGAAGAGTCATCTTTCCAGGTTAAAAAGTCATTTTTAATGGTAGAAAAGTAATCTTTCTTGGCTGAAAATTCATCTCTCTTAGCTAAAAACCTTAAAAAGGGTCATTTTCCTTCCAAAATTTTCGCTTCAGAACCAAATTTTTCTTATTTTTCAAAACTTTTAAAAGTAAAAAAATAAAATTTTATTCCCAAAAATTGTAATAATATAATTAAAATAAAATAAATAAATAATAAAACTAACAGGATTTGAGGGGAAATACGGGTAACGCTTCACGGGTAACGCTTCACGCGTAAGGCTTCACGGGTAACGCTTCACGGATAACGCTTCCTCTCCTCTATCTCTTCTTCGCTTCTCCCACCGACTGACTCTTTCAATCTCTCTTCCTCCCTCTCTATCCCCCCCCCCCTTCCCATCTTTCTTTAGAGTGTCACGTAATATCTTGGAACTCCCTTTCTACTTGGTAAAAAATTACCAAAAAATATGGTTACGAAATTTATGAATGGCCCCTGATTGAAAGGAGCTAATTTATATTTTCGAGCCACAGTATTAAATTGTATTTATTGAAGAATTCGTAATCAGAATCTATGGGGCCTAATGACTTTATGTCAAACGATTTCTGAATGAAATCTGAAGATGGATCGTTCGAATCTAAATGCCTGACGTTACCTTTTCGAAATTATTAAAAAATAGAGGAGACCATCCTACAGTGGATAATTGTTAATTAAATTTTTTGAAGGAATCTGTATTATCATTAGAGAATAACAGAAATTTTTAACGTCTTTTCAGACTAGATGGAGCTATGAATTAAAAATTATTTTAATTAATTTTTTTTTGAAAAAAAGATCTACTTTCGCTCCGCTGGGATTCGAACCACAGAAATCAGAAGTTCTGTGGTTCGAATCCCAGCGGAGCGAAAGGAGAAGATCTTTTTTTCAGAAAAAAATTAATTAAAATGATTATTAATTAAAAACATAAATTAATTCTAATGTCAATCTATTAACACGTATAGTGTCCTTACTATTAATTAAAATAAATAAATTACTTTATATGCATCAGTATTGTAAATTAATTATTATCCACTAGGGTGGTCGAAAAATGCATTGGAAAATTTTTTCAACTTTTAATGCATATCGCCCGGAAATTTGTTCGGATCCACAAAAATTAGCTGAATCGAGTTGAATCGCAACATTCATCTTCACAATTAGCCATAGAGTACGAAAAAAATATAACTTTTTGAATATAACCCCCATAAGTCTGTTTTATAGGGTCCCAAAGAAACCCCATGCGTGAAAAAATGGGTTTGGCGAGTTTTTGGCGCTAATTATAATTTTTTTGCGGTTTTTTAAATGAAAATTGTTTCTAATACATGAAATACTACTTTCTACGGATAATTAGATGTTTACATAAATTGTTTAAACAATTTATTATTGTTTTCAGTAATTTTCTCTGAGTATAGAGACAGAAAGTCGCGGTTTTTTCAAAATTTTCTGTCCAAATTTCAATTAAAGTGAGGTAATACTTCTATAATGTTAACAAAAATAACTGTTCAAATAATTTATTATTGTTGTTAATAATATTCTCTTTGAATAATGCTAGAAATTGCGGGTTTTCCTGAAATTTTCTCTGTCCACTTTTCACTTGAAGTGAGTTAATATTTAATTAAATTTAGCAAGAATAATTGTTTAAACAACTTATTATTGTTTATAGCTAACTTCCTCTATATTAATACTAGATTGTTGCGGTTTTCTCTGAAATTTTTTACTTTTTGTACGCTTTTCAATTAGAGTAAAGTAATAATTAATTCAAGTTACCAAAACTAATTGTTTAAACAATTAAAAAAAAAATATTCTCTTTGCCTAATGGTAGAAAGTTGCGTTTTTTTCTGAAATTTTTAACACTATGTCTATTGTTGACTTGGAATGACTTAATAATTAAATTGCGCAAAAATAATTATTCAAACACCTTATTTTTTATAACAATGATGGAAAAATAATAAATAAAAATAAGAGAGAATCATATTTTAAACAATCTCTTTCTTTTCTGTGACTTTATTTTTCTGAGATAAGATAGATATTTGAAATATTCTTCAAATTTTTTATATGGATCATATTGAATGTAAATTTTTCCTGAAATATTTACTAAGAGCCTTTTTGCTGAAATTAATATTGATATTTATTATTTGTTTCTAACTGAACAGTCAAAGAAAAGTTCAACATTTTAGAAAAATTTGCAACTCCGCATAATGAATTGTTTAAACAGTTATGTTTGTTAACTTGCATTAATTATTACCTCACTAAGCAATAATAATAATAAGCAATAATAAAGGAGAAGATAGTTATGAACAATGATAATTTGTTTGAATAATTATTTTTGCTAAATTGAAATAATTATTAACTCACTCTGATTGAAAATTGGACAAAAAGTTGAAAATTTGTAAAAACTGCAATTTTCTAGCATCATTCAAATGGAATATTATGAAAAATTATAATAAATTGTTTAAACAATCAATTTTGTTAACTTTATCCAATTACTTACCTCACTTTGATTGAAAATTGGACAAAAAGTGGAAAATTTTTGAAAAAACCGCGACTTTCCAACTCTATTCTAAGATAAAATTGCTATAAACAATAACAAAGTATTTAAACAATTTTTGGAAGCATCTAATTATCAGTAGAAAGTATTATTTCGTGTACTAGAAACAATTTGCATTAAAAAACTGCAGAAAGTCATAATTAGCTCTAAAAACTCGCAAAACCCATTTTTTCTATGGTGAATATGATACAGTATGATACAATATGATACAATAGACACAATATTATGCAATATGATACAATATGTCTCAGTATGATACAGTATGATACATTATGGTAGAATATGATACCAATATCACATTATATGACACAATATGATACAATATCGTATGCTATGATACAATGAGATACAAAATAATACATCATATATTATACAATATAATGCAATAGGATGCAATATGATGCAATAGGGCACAATATGCTACAGTATGATACACTATCACACTATGTGACACAATATGATACGATATAATGCAATATGATGCAATATGATACAATATGATACAGTATGATACATCCTAAAACAATGTGATACAATATGATATAATATGATAGTTTATGATACATTATCATACAACGTGATGCAATGTGATGCAAAACGTTACAATATGATGCAATACAATAAATATGATAAAGCATGGCACCATATAATGCAGTATAGTGCAATATGATAAACTATCACAATATATGATACCATATGATATTATATGACACCATATGATGCATTATGATACAGTATGATACTGTGTGATACAGTATGATACCGTATTATATAGCATGTTACAGTATGATATATTATGGTACAATATGATTCAATATGGTGTGGTGTGATACAGTATGTTACAGTATGATACAGTATGACACAGTATGATACAGTATGATACAGTATGACACAGTATGACACAGTATAATACAGTATGATACAATATGATATGATATGACATGACATGACATGACATGACATGACATGACATGACATGACATGACATGCTATGATATAATATGATACAACATAATACAATATCATGCAATGCGATAAATTACGAAATAATATCATACAATATGATACAGTATGATATGATGTACAGCATTCTGCACAAAGTTACACTATGGTACACTATAATGATGCACTCTGATACAATATAATACAATATGATACAATATGATACAGTATGATACAATATGATACAATATGAGACAATATCATATGCCATGATACAATATGATACAAAATAATACAATTTGATGAAATACCATAAAATGTGATACAATATCATATACTATGATAGAATATGATACAGTATCATACAATATGATGTGTATCTTAACTCGTACATTTTCTAGTGAGTAACCAAAGAGTTAATTTGAATAGCACAAAATATAAATAAATTAAAATTATTTAATTGTTTTTTTGACATAAGTAGCTATGAAGTTAATTTCAAATCATTTTTATTAATTAGGCTTGAATTTATCTTATAAATGTAAACCAGAATCTTGTAGCGGAAAAATAAATTAAGGATTTTTGACAAATTGGATAGCGCGTGCTTACAACGTTAAGGTTTAGCAATAAATATATAAATTATTATTCGCATAATTTTTCTGCGATTAAAATAATAATGTCGTATCTTTATATTCGAAGATTATATTTTTGCTGGATTAAATTATCTCTTTTTTTGGAAAATGATATTTAAGAGAAAATTGAAAAAGATTTTAAAAAATTTTGTCCTAAAATTTCGAAAAATAATGTAGAAAATCTTAAGGCAGGTTTTTTGAATTCTGAAAGAGTTTTCAAGAATTTTAATGATTTTAAAAGATATTGAAAAGTTTGGAAAAAAAATTTTAATAATTTAAAATTTGAAAATATTTTGAAAAATTTCAAACACAGATTTTTTTTAACTTTTGAAGTTTTGGAAATGAAATTTCGAAGCCTTGTTGAGGATTCTGAAACGTTTCAATATCATAAAACATTTTTCTTAAGATTTCTGGGAAAATTTGGGACGACTAATAAATCCCGAAAAATAAAATTCCCAAAACTAAAACTCCCAAAATCTAAAAGTCCCGAATTGGAAAAATTCCCAGATAATAAAATTCCCGGCAGTTTATAATATTTCCGAATTTGAAAATTCTCAAATTTTATTAAATATTAGTTATTTATTCAAAATAAAATAATCAAATATTTTTATGAAAAAAATGAATTTGAAATGCTAAATTTTTCAAAAACTATTGTTTGTATATAAAATAACAATAATTTAAAAATATATATATTTCTGGATGAAAAATTGTGGTTCAAAATGTGCATTGTATTTTAAAAAATACAGAAAAGGTTCTCAAAAATCAAATTGTTAATTTTGGAAACAAACATTTTAAGAAACTTCAAAATAAATCACTGCTGAATTGAATCGTGCAAAGTTTGTTTTGAAAACGTTATGAGGTTCGGACAAAATTTAGGGTGAATTTTTTTTCCTTTGAGGCACACGTGTTTTTACATTAATTTTTTTATACCATTTTTATAGAATTATAATTATTATAAATTCAAACAATAATTTAAAAAAAAAATTAAAACATTAAAAAAAAATTCTTTTATGAAAATATGTTATTATTGTAGTATTTTTAATCAATAAATAATATTTTTTGAAAACAATTTTTTCATTATTTAAATTCGGGAATTTGATTATTTGAGAATTTTCAAATTTGGTGATATTATAAACTGTTTGGAAATTTTATTATTTGAATAAAAAATGATTTTCAAAATTTTAGAAATAAATGGAGTAATTTTGAAGGATGTTTGAAAATTCATCTCTCTAGTTTTCAAAGATTTTGACATGTTTCAAAATGTTAAAAAATTTCATTTGAGACTTCTGGAAAAATTTTTAATGATTTTTTAAAAATAAATTCCAAAAGAATATGTATTTAAAATGATTTTAAAACATCTCAAAAGATTTCGAAAGTTGCCAAAAAAAAATCTCGAAGATTTTACGGCAAGTTTTTTAATTTTGCAGAATTAAAACAAAATTAGGATAATTTCAAATCATTTTCTGGAAAATTTTTCTTGATTTTTTCATTTTAACAAAATCAATTTCTAAAAAAAACTTAAAAAGATTGCAACAAGTTTGGAAAATTTTCAAAAAATGTCACAAAAATATGAAAAAAGATTTTTTAATTAAAAAAGATTTTTTTAAATTCGAGGAATAATTAAAATCGGCTTAAAAGATGTTTAAAAATACTTTTTTTGCTAGAAATTTCAACTTTTTTGTTGAAAAATTCAACTGTTTGGTTGAAAATTTAATCTGTTTTGATTGAGTATTCAACTCTTTTTTTGAAAATTCGTTTTTTTCATTGAATTCAACTTGTTTTATTTTAAAATTCAAAACTTTTTTGTTGAAAAATGCGACTATTTTGTTGAAAGCTGAATTAATTTGTTATTATTTTTCTTTTATTGAAGATTCATCATTTCATTTAAAAACTCATTTATTTTGTTGAAAACTCAACTAATTGGTTGAAAATTAATTTTTTAATTGAAAATTAAACTAGTCTATTTCTTGGTGGAAATTTATATTTTCTAGTTTAATTTTCAACTATTTGGTGTAATTAATTAATGATTAACAATTTTAAAATAATAACAACAATAATAATGCAAACAATGCAAATAATGCAAAAAAATAAAAAAATAATAATAACAACTAATTCATGTATTTTGTTAAAAATTTGTTTGTTTTTTGGTATAAAATTAATCTTGTTGATTGAAAATTTCATCTCTTTCAGTGGAAATTCAATTTTTTATTGGTTAAACATATTGAGGATTTGACTATTTCGTGAAAAATTTGCCTCTTTTGATAAAAATGTTATCAATTATGCATTTTTCTTTAAAAATTCATCTTTTTTGTTTGAAAATTAAACTATTTGTTTGAAAGTGAACTTTTTTGTTGTAATTTTGATTTGACGTATCTGAAATCTTGAAAGGTCTTTTTGAATTTTCTGATAAATATTAGGAAAACTATATTTACATAAAGCTACAAACAAATAATAAAAAAAATGTTATTCGAAATTTTTATTTTGCATTAAAAATTGTTTTCTCCCTCAAATCTAAAAACTACTATAATGATGATTCTAGAGTAGATAAATTACAATTTCAAGGAATCTGTATTATCATTAGAGAATAACAGAAATTTTTAACGTCTTTTTCAGACTAGATGGAGCTATAAATTATAAATTATTTCAATTATTTTTTTCTGAAAAGAGATCTTTTCCTTTGGCCCCGCTGGGAGTCGAACCACAGAACTTCTGATTTCCGGTCAGGTGCATTCCCATTAAGCTACTAGAGAGATCGGGAGAAGGAACCTTTTTGAGAAATACACGCATTATTATGCTAGATGGTTCAAATCAAATATACAATCAGCGAAGCGAAAGGAGAAGATCTTTTATCAGAAAAAATTAATTAAAATAATTTTTAATTTATAGCTCCATCTAGCCTGAAAAAGACGTTAAAAATGTCTGTTATTCTCTAATCATAATACAGACTCCTTGAAATATTTGATCTGTACCATCTAGCATAATAATGCGTGTATTTCTGAAAACGGTGTCTTCTCTCGATCTCTCTAGTAGCTTAATGGGAAAGTACCTGACCGGAAATCAGAAGTTCTATGGTTCGACTCCCAGCGGAGCGAAAGGAGATCTTTTTTCAGAAAAAATTAATTAAATTACCACCATTCAATTATTTTACAGTGACAAAAGTCGCGGAAAAATGAATTAATAAATTAGCAATAAATGTATAAATTATTCTCAGCATAAGTTTTTTTTTTAAATTAAAATAATAAAGGCGTATATTTATACCCGCAAATTATATTTTCGTATCGTCTAAAAATCTTAAGCGAATTATGAGGTAATTTATTTTCGTTTGCAAACCGGTTATGTGGCTGCCGCGCCTAATCGTCATTGAATCAAAGGAAAGGTTTGCAGCTTGATGTGCGAATTCATAACGGACATTTGCGTTCTTCATTCGCATTATGCTCCTGAGTCCGTGTTGGGGCAAACGTGGCCTAAAGTCACGACCAACAGATTTTAGATAAAAGCCGCTTATTCACTTCCTCGCAGGTGTGGATCAAACCTATTTGTAACCTGAGGAATGTTTTAAGGAGCGGTAGTATTCAGGTTTCAAGATCACTCTACAAAAAATTAGTCAAAGTAGGCGCCTCGAGCCTACAAAATGGGTTTCGTAGCCTATTTGGACGTAAATAAGTCGTTCAAACCTCCTCCTCCCATATTTTTCCTCCCCAATTACCCCTACAGCCCCCTACTACCGCTCCCTACCCCTACTACAGCTCCCTGCGCCTACTACCGCTCCCTGCCCCTACTGCCGCTTCCTGCCCCTAATACCGCTCCCTATCTCAACTACCGCTCCCTGCCCCTACTACCGCTCTCTAAGCCTACTACCGCTCCCTGCCCCCACTACCGCTCCCTATGCCTACTACCCCTCCCTGCCCCCACTACCGCTCCCTATGCCAACTACCGCTCCCTGTTCCTAATACCGCTCCCCATCGCAACTACCGCTCCCTTCCCTACTACGGCTCCCTATGCCTACTACCGCTCCCTGCCCCTAATGCCGCGTCCCATACCTACTAACGCTTGCCATCCCTGCTGACGCTCCCCACCCTACTACCGCTTCCCACACTTCAACCTTTGCTTCCCCTCCCTTCCCCAAATTCTTTCTTATCTACTTCCTTCTATCACCACTTCCCCCTCTCCTCGCGTCTCCTACATTTCTCCTCACTTTCTCTACCCCCCTCATATTTCGCTTTTTTTGGTAGTAGCATAATATATCCAAAAACTCGGGTGATCCCCTAAACCACTTTATTACCCGAACTGGTAATTTGATGTAATCCGAGTAATCCAGTGTAATCAGGCATAATCCAGTGTAATCTTGCGTAATCCACTTGTAATCCGCGGTAATTTAAGTAATTCTGAGTAATCCGAGTATAACAAAGTAATATACTGATGAGCCGGAGTAATCCACTTGTAATCCGGGGTAAGTTAAGAAATTCGGAGTCATCCGAGTATAACGAAGTAATACACTGATGAGCCGGAGTAATCCACTTGTAATCCGGGGTAATTTAAGAAATTCGGAGTAATCCGAGTATAAAGAAGTGATACACTCAGGAGCCGGAGTAATCCACTTGTAATACAAAGAAATCCACTTGTAATCCGGGGTAATTTAAGTAATTCGGAGTAATCCAAGTATAAAGAAGTGATACACTGAGGAGCCGGAGTAATCCACTTGTAATACAAAGAAATCCACTTGTAATCCGACGGAATTTAAGTAATTCGGAGTAATCTGAGTATATCGAAGTAATACACTGATGAGCCGGAGTAATCCACTTGTAATCCGGAGAAACTAAAGTAATTTGGAGTAATTAAAGTAATTTGTAGTAATTAAAGTAATTTGGAGTAATTTGGAGTAATTAAAGTAATTTGGAGTAATCTGAGTATATCGAAGTAATACACTGAGGAGCCGAAGTAATCCACTTGCAATCCGGAGTAATTTAAGTAATTCAGAGTAATTCGATTATAACGAAGTAATACACTGATGAGCCGGAGTAATCCACTTGTATTCCGGGGTAATTTAAGTAATTCGGAGTAATCCGAGTATAACAAACTAATACACTGATGAGCCGGAGTAATACACTTGTAATCCGGGTAAATTTAAGTAATTAGGAGTCATCCGAGTATAACGAAGTAATACATTGATGAGCCGGAGTAATCCACTTGTAATCCGAGGTAATTTAAGTAATTCGGAGTAATCCGAGTATAAAGAAGTGATACACTGAGGAGCCGGAGTAATCCAATTGTAATACAAAGAAATCCACTTGTAATCCGACGGAATTTAAGTAATTTGGAGTAATCCGAGTATAACAAAGTAATACACTGATGAGCCGGAGTAATCCACTTGTGATCCGGGATAATTTAAGTAATTCGGAGTAATCCTAATATAACGAAGTAATACACTGATGAGCCGGAGTAATCCACTTGTAAGACGGAGTAATTAAAGTAATTTGGAGTAATCCGAGTATCACGAAGTAATACACTGATGAGCCGGAGTAATCCACTTGTAATCCGGGGTAATTAAAGTAATTTGGAGTAATTAAAGTAATTTGGAGTAAATAAAGTAATTTGGAGTAATTTAAGTAATTTGGAGTAATTTAGGTAATTTGGAGTAATCTGAGTATACCGCAGTAATACACTGAGGAGCCGAAGTAATCCACTTGTAATCCGGGGTATATACCATTAAGCCATTTCCCTTTCAGGGTAGGCGTGACACTACCCGATTCGGGTAGTGTTTCTAGGTTGATAGCTTGTAGTGAAATAACTACAAGTGTGGGCTCACCACACCCACGATGTGCCAACAGCACTCGGTTTTCTCGAATGGTCACCCATCCAAGTGCTAACCGCGCCCAACGCTGCTTAACTTCAGTGATCTGACGAGAACTGGTTTTTTCAGCGTGGTATGGCTGTTGGCTAAAGTAATTTAAGTAATTCGGAGTAATCCGAGTATAACAAAGTAATACACTGATGAGCCGGAGTAATCCACTTGTAATCCTGTAAATTTAAGTAATTAGGAGTAATCCTAGTATAACGGAGTAATACACTGATGACCTGGAGTAATCCATTTGTAATACAAACTAATCCACTTGTAATCCAGGGTAATCCAGTTAAGTTGGAGTAATTCAGATTGAAAATTCGTAATTTTGGGTCTAAAATTAATCTTCTTCGTTGAAAATTCTTTAATTGGTTTGAAAATTCAACTATTTCGTGAAAAATTAATCTACTTTATAGGAAATTCAAAAATTCTGTTAAAAAGTAATTTTTCAATTTTAAAAACGACGTCTATTTTGTTAAAAATTCGTCTTTTTTATAGAAAATCAATCTTCTTACTTGAAAATTTAACTTTTTGGTTGGAAATTCAAATATTTTGGTAAAAAATTTTACTATTTCGCAGAAAATCCATTTTTTTTGGTTGAAAATAATTTGTTTAACTGAACATTATCTATTGCATTTTTTATTTAAAATTAATATTTCCTAGTTCAAAATTTAAGTACTTAATTGGAAATTCGTCTATTTTGTTAAAAATTCGTCTTTTTTATAGAAAATCAATCTTCTTCCTTAAAAATTTAACTTTTCGGTTGTCCGAATTTTATTCCATTTAATATTACAAACTTATCTTTTCTGGTTAAAAATTCAACTATTTTGTTGAAAATTCATGTTTTTTGTTGAAAATAATTTTTTTTTGTAGAAAACGAATCTTCTTGCTTCAAAATTGATATTTTTCATTAAAAATTTAAATACTTTGGTGAAAAATTGGACTATTTTGTAGAAAATTCGTTTTTTTTTTCTTGAAAATTAATTTCTTTAACTAAAAATTTTAATTTAATTTTTGATTGTATATTTATCTTTTTCAGTTAAAAATTTAACTGTTCTAGTTTCAAGTTTATCATTTCAGCAGAAGATTCATCTCTTTGGTTGAAAATTTAACTTTATTGTTGAAAATTCATTTTTCTGGTAAAACATTTTTTATTTTAGTTCAAAATGTTTTGGTTAAAAATTAAACAATATTCTTGAGATTCTTTTTTTTTTGTATTTTGTTGAAATTGAAATTTATGCTAGAAGATTAAGATTCTTGCTTGAAAATTCATCCACCTGGTTCAAAATTCGTCTATTTTGTTGAAAATTCGTCATTTTTGTAGAAGATCAATCTTGTTGCTTCAAAATTTAACTTTTTGGTTTAAAATTCAAATATTTTAGTGAAAAATTTGACTACTTTGTAGACCATTTTTTATGTTGAAAATTAATTTGTTTAACTGAGAATTTAACTATTCCATTTATTATTGTAAATTTATCTTTTATAGTTAAAAATTCAACTATTTATTAGAAAATTTATTTTCTTTGTTCAAAATTAATTTGTTTAACTAAAGATTCAAATTTTATTTCCGACTGTATATTTATCTTCTTTAATTAAAAAATTTAACTATTTTAGTTGAAAATTTATCATTTCAGTAGAAAATTCATCTCTTTGGTTAAAAATTTAACTTTTTGGTTGAAAATTCAAATATTTTTGTAAAAAATTTGACGATATTGCAGAAAATTATTTATTTGTTGTTGAAACTTAATTTCTTTAACTGAAAATTTAGCTATTTAATTTTTTATCATAAATTTATCTTTTCAAGATCAAAATTTAAGTATTTGATTGAAAATTCATTTATTTTGCTGAAAATTGTTTTCTTGTAGAAAATTGATCTCCTTGCTTAAAAATGTATCTTTTTGGTTGAAAATTCTAATATTTTCGTGAAAAATTTGAGTATTTTGTAGAAATATCTTTTCTTTTGTTGAAAATTAATTTGTTTAACTTAAAGTTTAACTATTTCATTTCTGATTACATATTTATAGTTTTTAATTAAAAATTTAACTAATTTAATTTTCAATTAATTATCTTAACAGAAATTCATATTTTTGGTTGAAAATTCAAATATTTTTGTAAAAAATTTCACGATTTTGTAGAAAATTATTTTTTTGTTGTTGAAAATTAATTTCTTTAACTGAAAATTTAGCTATTTAATTTTTTATCGTAAATTTATCTTTTCTAGATCAAAATTTAAGTATTTGATTGAAAATTCATTTATTTTGCTGAAAATTGTTTTCTTGTAGAAAATTGATATCCTTGCTTAAAAATGTATCTTTTTGGTTGAAAATTCTAATATTTTGGTGAAAAATTTGAGTATTTTGTAGAAATATCTTTTCTTTTGTTGAAAATTAATTTGTTTAACTTAAAGTTTAACTATTTCATTTCTGATTACATATTTATATTTTTTAATTAAAAATTTAACTAATTTAATTTTCAATTAATTATCTTAACAGAAATTCATATTTTTGGTTGAAAATTTAACAACTTTGTTGAGAATTCGGTTTTTAAAAATAATAATTATTTTATTGAGAATGTAACTATTTTATTTTTAATTAGAAATTTATCTTGTTCATTTGATAATTTAACTATTTAGCTGAAAGTTTATGTTTTTTAGTTGCACATTTAACTACTTGTTTAAAAATTTCTCTTTTTTGGTAGAAAATTAATTTTTTTGGTTGGAAATTAATCTTTTCGGCTGAAAATTCATTTTTTTGGTTAAAAATTATTCTTCGGTTAAAAGTTCTATTACTCTGGTAAAAAATTTAACTATTTAGTTAACAATTAATTTTTTTTTATAATTCATATATTTTGTTGAAAATTCATCATTTTTTATTAAAAATTCAACTTTTTGGTTAAGAGTTGAACTAAAATATTGAAAATGCATCCATTTTGTTAAAACTTCACGTATTTTGTTGAAATTTTGTCTTTTCGGTTATGAATTCAACTATTTCGTTAAAATGCGTCTTTTTTTAATTTCACATGTTTTTTATTTAAAATAAAAATCTTTTTCGTTTGAAATATCAACTATTACATTTTTCCTACAGAATTCCTCGTTTGCTTAAAAATTGATCCACTTTGTAAATAATGGAACAATTTTGTTAAAAAGTCATTTTTCGTTGTAGATTCTTCATTTTAGCTGAAAATTCATCCTCTTGGTCGAAAATTCCACTTTTTTATTCAAAGAAAATTATTTTTCGGTTTAAAATTTATTTTCAACTGAAAAAAGTAACCCGTAGCCGCCTAGTAATTTGTTTTTAATAATAAACCAAAAATTGTTTGTTATCATTTTATTTATATTTCATAAATCAGGTTGCGGATAGAGGAACGGCCCGTAAGGCTGAACAGCCCCCAA
>CAKNYM010041695.1:0-28892 GCA_932195095.1 Andricus curvator
TTAAAAATATAACAATTAAAATGGTAAATTTTAAAGTTTTCATTTATCTCTTTGAAATTTTAAATACTCAATCAAGTCTTTCTAGTTCAAACAATTCAGTTTCAAATAGTTTAGTTTTGAATATTTGATTTATAATTGCTCGTTTTAAATGCACAGTCTCATTTTGCTAAATACTAAATAATTGTTATTTTTCTCAATTAAAAACTTTTCCGATTGGATGGGTTAAAAATTGAATATATTAGGTTGGAACGACATTTGAATAGAACCTGAAAGTTAATAAAATCGTTTCATTATGACTCCATGAATTTGAAGTTATTTTAAAGTTGGAAAAAGTGAATAAAGTTTCAATGGGACGTTTACACTTGTTTAACCATTACCCGTGCAGAAATTGCCCAACTTATTCCCTAGTTCCGATCTGGACCCGATCGGATTTTCCACATGTGGCCGCAAAGGGGCAGATGGTGTGGCTCGCGGCGGAACCACGTCGGGTTAGGCCTCTTCTACATCATTAATTCAAGCTGTGAATCTAACTTAAAATATTTTTAATAAATCAGGAGTTTTAAAATCAAAGAATTATATAAGTCCTAAAATAAAGACTGAAACTTTAAATAGTTTAAGTGCTTAGAAAAAATGTCCCACTTACAATTATTCATTTGTTCCCACCATATAATTCTAAAATAAAGTAAAGACTTTAAACTTGAGAATAATTTATGTTGTACATATATTTCGAAAAAATAAATGAATAAAAACAAAAAATTGTTGAAAAAGAAAGAAGGACTTGAAATAATTTATTATCTCAAAGTAAATGTTTGATTTGAATTTACCGCGCTTATCTCGAAAGATTTCGATTAGTCGATTGTTCGCATTCGATTGTTAGCAATGAAGGTAAGCACCGCTGTGAAGATAAATAATAGTGAAAAGTTCTTTGTTTTATCGTTGCATTTTAGATCCTCCTCCAGAAAAATATTTTCAGCTTACAAAGATATGGGTAAGTGAATCCAAACAAATTGATTATAAAATAAAGCATTAAAATGACAGTAATGTTTTCAAGCAAGTTCACAATTTATTTTTAGCTTCGAAAGATTTCCAGCCATGTATTCGATAAAGTGTCGTCATTTTGAGCGCATTTGCTATTTACGTGAATGAAGAAAATGTTTTCAAGCTTTTTAAAATTTTATACTTTCTTGCTTATATTGTAAGAATACAGATTACTTTATACAAAATATATAAATATTCGGATTATCAACGTTATAGATTAAATGCTTCTAGTATTTTCTCGAACATAACCTCACTTTTTAAATCTCATTCCACGTGCCTCACGTGAGTTAGTCAACAAAAAATTATAATAATTTTCTTCCGATATGCAAACTCTGAACGATAAATTCAAGGAATACAAAAGTTCAATGATGTCGAATATTACAAAATTGAAGTATTGTAAAATACTAACTAAGACTGAAAAAAAATATTGAGTTATACTATTTAATCTTATATGTTTTCTTATGTATTTTTAAGGAAATAATTTTATGCTTTGAATAAATCATATTTTCAATATACTCTCAGGGAAGTTAAATTTAATAAAACATGATCGTTTTCAGTAGAAACACCGGAAATTCAGCACTGTATTGAGTAACGTTAAGGACTGGGACGGAGGCAGGAGGCTGAGAACAAGCGCAGCACCAACATCAACTATTTATTGTTATTAAAAAAAGCCTTTTGAATTTCATTATGTATAGGAATAAAAAATTATAGGGGCCATATCTGGGCCACATCGGGCCCACATTTTGGAGGTCCAGATCTGGGCCCTATCGGGTAGGGCGTTTCATTTCCGGTCTGGCGCTAGACAGATTACCCTATCGGGGCCACATTTTGCCCGATCGGGGCCCGACCGGCGCCCCACCAAAATTTCTGCACGGGTAAGGCTTCCGAATTGAAACAATTCAATTTTTCACATTACAATGTTTAAACTTTTACATTTTCGACGGATACAAGATCGTCTTGTACAATCAATTGTTGTTCACTTTTTCATACCTAAAGTACAGTTTACTTTTAGAAATCAATAATTAATTTATATTTATAGTTAATCAACTAAAAACGGGTTCTACCAACTTAAAATAAAAAATGTACGCTCAAAAATGAAGATCTAAATTGTAGAATTTTTAAAGTAAAATAATTTAGAAGTAACCCTTACATGCGTACAGCATCGGGATATTTACGGATATCCAATTTATGTATAAAGGTATTCTGTGCATGTTCTACAGATGTCTTTGTGTTATTTTTGTAATATCCGTACAAGGCGGAAATTCTTATATATCCCTGGTATATTTATAATATATTCTGGGATATTTTTTGGACGTGTCTGGGTTATCCACATGTCCAGTGTAATATATTTTAACTTTCTAGATATCTCACGTTGGCCATTTGTATATCCAAGGAACATTAAAAAAACGTCCCAAAATATCTTACTTGTATTCCAAGGAAATATAAATTTTCGGCGTGTACGAATATCGCCCAAATATCTAGCAGACACCTATACAAATATCCTGTAGGATGTCCACAGGATATATTTAGACATAAATTTGATATCCTGAAATATTTCGGTGCTGTATGGGACGCATTGTAAACTGAATGATATAATATTAAAACGGTTAATAAATTAACTTAATATTTAAAGAAAGAGTTGAAGTCAAATTTATTTGAAGTTTGTAAAGAATTTCTCAAACAAGCAAAAAGATGGAAATATTAGTCAACATTGCATTACATTATCATGCGATATGAAATTTTGAATATTTAAAGTGATTGGATAGAATTTTCTTTCAAAAATGTGTAAAACTCCTGGTCAAGAAAGAAACTCACTGTCATTAATGGTTTTTCCCCGTCTCAAAAAATTCCCGATCATTTCCCGGTTTTGCGGTCCAGCGGCCACCGTGTTTTTGATATGTATGGGCATTATTGATTAAAAATTTTTTAAATTGCAACATGGCACAACTGTATTTGAGCTACTTTTTAGGAAAGACAAAAAACTTATTTGAAATGCTCATAGTTGAATACATGATAATTCTTTTTATTCTTTTGATTCATCTTTCCATTCTTGATCATAAAAACATCAACCATGAGCATTTCAAATCAGTTTTTTGTCCCTTCTAAAAAGTAGCTCAAATACCCAAGTGCCATGTTGCTCTGAGATCGACGAAATACAACTTATTACATTAAACTAACCAACATGGCGTCTCAATGAGTTATTATAATTTAGAATCATATAATACATAATTTTGAGGATGACTGAATAATAAAAAATTGATAGTCAATTTTCAGAATTGGATACTTTCGTTTATAAACGTTCCGAAGTAAGGTAATATTACAAAACGACATGTTGAATTACATTTTGTACATATCGGTTAAAAAAAGTCACTGAGAAAAAGAGGAAAAATATGGGAATTTTTTTGCAACTCTGTAGCCACAGATCTATCTTGTTTTTACTTCTTTTGATTGAATATTCGAGTCAAAATCGAAGCGTAAAGTCGAAAAACATGCGCCGCGAGCATAAATAATTCCCCTTCATTTCCTCTAAAATATGTGATTTTTTAAAGCAAACTTTCCACGCCTGCCTTCAGCACTGTATTGTGCGCCCCGTGTGAGAAGAAAAATTTACCCTCCATTTCTTTGGAAGTTCATAATATTTCGCAATGAAACTGTTTTTTTTTATACATTAAGCAGCTGAATAACTATAAATGAAATTTTTTAATTTTTCTGAAATTGGAAATCGAATTTTTTATTGCCGTCCAAAGTTAAGCAATCGTTCGGCACGAGCAAAAAAAATATGCTCTCCTCCTTTGTTGCAAGCAAATAACATTTTCTAGTCATACTTTTCGCGTTCAAATTTAGTACTGATGTATCTCTTTAGCATGTTTTTTCTTTTATTTTTCCAAAATGTAAGCTCGATTTTTTATGGAACGTTCTTTTTTCCTTTCCCGAAAAATCATCCTTTCCGAGCGACACCATTAAATTGTTAATATTTTTTTATTAACTGAAATAAAATAGCATTCAAAGCATAACTAATTTCCTTTAGTACATATTGGTAATTAAAAGTTGATTGAATTTATTTAAATCTGAAATAGCTCTGTTTTCAGCTATTTTGAGTTTGGTACCTGTTCTCGCCACTTTTTTTTGTGACCCAAGCGCTCTGTTCGGTTCTCAATGAGCCCCGAACACTATCCCCTGAGGAATAAGACCCATTACCCATTCTTTTCCGTACTCTGTTGCAAGCCACGCCAGACCGCAGCAGGGTAGCAAATTATAAAACAAGCAAGTGTCCACTCATTTTTTTTTGACTTAGTGATTCAGTGAAAAGTAGTGTCTTTGAAAAGTGGAGTGTAGAAACAATTGGTTATTATATATAGTGAAGTGTACATACGCAGTTGAATTTGCCGGACTCTATTCGCATAATCTCCAAACATGCCAGAAACAACAACTGATGATCTTTCATGTAAGTATTTCAGAATAACTCATAACTATATGTATCGACATCTCATTTCACTAAACGATTTTATTGAAAATTCGTCTTTTTTGGTTAAATTCAACTGACTTTTATTTAAAATTAAAATATGCTTTTGTTGAAATATCAACTCTTATATTTTGTTTTGAAACTTCATCTTTTTGGGTTGAAAATTCAACTCTTCGGTTGAAAGTTGAACTACTTTCTTGAAATGTAATTTTTTTGGTTGCAGATTCATAATTTGAGTAGAAAATCCATGTATTTGGTTGACATCAGTTAAATTTTTTTGTTGAGAATTAAACTACTTCATTCATATTTAACTTTGTTGTTTGAAAATTCATCATTTTAGTTGAAAATCCAACCGTCTTGTAGAAAATTCCACTATTTTGTCCAAAATTTAATTTGTTTTGTTCAAAATTCATATTTTCGGGTTGGAAATTATTGTTTTTCAATGGAAACTTAACTGTTCCATTTTTGTTTAAAAAGTTATCTTTTTTAGAATCAAAATTCAATTATTTGCTTGGAAATCCGTCTTCTTTGGTTGAAACTTAATCTACTTGCTTGAAAATCAAAGTATTTTTTCCAAATTCATGCATTTTGTTGAAAATTAATCTTTTTTTGGTAGAAACTCAATTTTTGGTTTAAAAATACAATGTTTTGGTTGCAAATTAATATGTTTGGTTGATGACTAAACGTTTTTTTTTTAAATTCGTCATTTTTGGTTAAATTCAATTGAGTTTTATTTAAAATTGAAATATGCTTTTGTTGAAATATCAACTCTTATATTTTGTTTTGAAACTTCATCTTTTTGGGTTGAAAATTCAACTCTTCGGTTGAAAGTTGAACTACTTTCTTGAAATGTAATTTTTTTTTTGCAGATTCATAATTTGAGTAGAAAATCCATGTATTTGGTTGACAGTTAAATTTTTTTGTTGAGAATTAAACTACTTCATTCATATTTAACTTTGTTGGTTGAAAATTCATCATTTTAGTTGAAAATCCAACTGTCTTGTAGAAAATTCCACTATTTGGTCCAAAATTTAATTTTTCTTCAAAATTTATATATTTGGGTTGAGAATTATTGTTTTCAAATGGAAACATAACTGATCCATTTTTGGTTATAAAATATATGTATTTTTCCAGAAGTTACTTTTTTACGAGAAAAATAATGCTATTGGTTGAAAATTCAACTCGTTCGTTGAAAATTTATGTATTTTGTTGAGAATTCATCTCCTTTAAAAGAAAATATATCTTTCTGTTGAGAATTTAATCATCTGATTGAGAATCCAACTGTTTTTGTAGAAAACTCCACTATTTGGTCCAAAATTTAATTTGTTTTCTTCAAAATTCATATGTTCGGGTTGAAAATTATTGTTCTCAAATGGAAACATAACTGTTCCATTTTTTGTCATAAAATATATGTATTTTTCCAGAAGTTGTATTTGTTTGCGAGAAAAAAAAATCATCCTGTTTGAAAATTAATTTACTTGCTTGAAAATTAAACTATTTTTTTTAATTTATGCATTTTGTTGAACATTAATCTTTTTTGGTAGAAACTTAACTTTTTGTTTAAAAATACAATTGTTTGGTTGCAAATTAATATGTTTGGTTGATGACTAAACGATTTTGTTGAAAATTCGTCTATTTTGGATAAATTCAATCGAGTTTTATTTAAAATTGAAATATGCTTTTGTTGAAATATCAACTCTTATATTTTGTTTTGAAACTTCATCTTTTTGGACTGAACATTCAACTCTTCGGTTGAAAGTTAACTACTTTCTTGAAATGTAATTTTTTTGGTTGCAGAATCATAATTTTAGTAGAAAATCCATGTATTTGGTTGACAGTTAAATTTTGTTGTTGAAAGTTGAACTACTTCATTCACATTTAATTTTGTTGGTTGAAAATTCATCATTTCAGCTGAAAATCCAACTGTCTTGTAGAAAATTCCACTATTTGGTCCAAAATTTAATTTGTTTTCTTCAAAATTTATATGTTCGGTACGTGCTTTAAAATGTTAGAAAGAAACTAAAATTTAGGTCTGATAATTAGGGGGCTCAACTTTTTCAAGGAAATTAAGATGCCTTAAGTATTTTATGTACCTGATATACAAATTTTCAAATTTTAAAGGTTTCCTAAATCTCGAGGGGAGAGGTGCTATCGCCTTTCTCTGGATTCGCCCTTGTTTACTCATAGTATGAATGAATAAAAGAGTATATTTAAAAAAGCTTAATTTTTTTGTCGAGTTCTGTTATAGAAAATAAGTGTCACCGACCATACATCAAACTTGAGGGGCACGCATTGAAACATTTATAAACACCTTCAAATATAAAATATTCCTGTCTTCAACTCATTGCAAATGTTCGTTGAGCACTATGGTGTGGTTCACCAAAAATTTGTTCTTATTTGTCAGTCGTTTTCTAGTATGTGTTTATTTATCTACGTAAAAAAGTACTTCGCTAACTTTTTAAAAAGGTTTGACCAAATTCTTAGAAGGTTTCTAGGATCGACTGTATGCAAAATTGGATATTTTTATTAGTTTTCAATTTTAAAGAGAATGTAAATTTTAATTTTAGAGTGAAATGTTTTAAATGCAAATTGCAGCGAAAGGTAATTTGCAGGACAAATTGAAAACGTTCATCTTTTTTCCTTCCATTACGTTAATTGCTATTTTATCAAATTTTAAACATGGAGACGTCCATTTAATGAATTGAAAAGAAATTAAATTTTTATAGACTTTGTTTATTCCACTTTTACGGTAAATATTATAGAAATCTGAAAAGCAAACAATATTTTTCAAATTGAAACTCACAAAACTCATATATACAACTTTCATACTTTAAAGAAGTAAACTTACTTGGCAAAAATAATTTTTTCTATGATATCGAAAATCTAATATTTTGTAAATGATAATTGTCATTCACTTGATAGATGAAAGCAGGAAAAGCGAATAGCTATATGAAAGACAGTAAGAGGGATGAAGGACCCCAACTCTTGTTGGTTGTTTACTACATGCCCGTAATAAACTTGGGTTTTTCCCAGGTTTTTCCCCTTGCAACTTTAGAATTTTTAGGTTTGGTCTAGACTAGACTGTTCCATTTTTGTTTAAAAAGTTATCTTTTTCAGAATGAAAATTCAATTATTTGCTTGGAAATCCGTCTTCTTTGGTTGAAACTAAATCTACTTGCTTGAATTAATTGCTATGATATCGAAAATCTAATATTTTGTAAATGATAATGGTCATTCACTTGAAAGACGTAAGCAGGAAAAGCGAATAGCTATATGAAAGACAGTAAGAGGGATGAAGGTCCCCAACTCTTGCTGGTTGTTCATTACATGACCGTAATAAACTTGGGTTTTCACTCAATTAAGACACTCAATTTATATATACATATTTACTTATTTATTTGTTAATAAACCAATAATTCATGTTTTATTTTCATCCAGAATGCGTGAGAAAGTGGTGCGAGCGGCGAGATTTGACATCAGAGGAAACGGCTCACACTGTGAAGCGTGTTCCCGACTACATCTCGCACTACATAGATCAGGCCTGCCCAAGTAGGGGAAAACTGCTCATTTTCCAGATGGGAATTTAACACCACCACCGACCTCTATTCATTCAACTTCACGACAGCGACCACCCCCCAAGCCTCTGGACCTGTGAAGAGGGACGTGGTGGTGGAACTCGAACATGTGGTGAACGAGCAGTTTTCCCCTACTTGGGCAGGCCTGACATAGATGACGTGAGAAAAACGTGGAAAAAGGCAGGAAGTATGCATATTTTTGATTGTATTCTTTCTTGCATGAAGTAATTTTTTTTCTGTTGTCAAATATCAATTTTGATTTCTTTCAGAACTTATTGATGAGGAGGATGACTCAAGTGCTGAGGCAGGACCTTCAACCATACCAGAAGGTCATCCAGAAATTCCTGAAACTATTCGGACGGAGGTCACATCGGAAGACAGAGTGGCTAAAGCTGATAACCACGCGACCATAGCAGAAGGTCATGCAAACATTTCTGAAACGAATCGGATGGAGGTCACATCGGAAGACAGAGTGGCTGAAGCTGATGAAAACGCGTCGATTGACGATGAAGTGAATTTAAGGCTGGATTCTTCTGAACCAGAATAATGCTAGGGATGCACAACGATCAAAATAGCGAGAAAATAGCGATCATCTCGTATCATACGCTCTGTATTTTTTTCAAACTATGATTATTTAATAATGTTCATGTAAGCCCTCAGAAGGTGATCATCTTCTGCAGGTATTTTTTTTTTTTTTTGATATCATTTTGATACTGTTGACACTAACTAACTAAAAGGGTATATTTGTTCTCTCAGAGATTGAATCAAGAACCCTAAAATAATTTTCGAAAAATTCAAAAAACTTAGGAGATATTCAAAATTGAAAATGTTTGTCTTTTTTTAAATCTCTTATAACTCTCGTGATTTTAATGCTATCAAGGTGTGTTTTTTGAAAATTATTCGTAATAAGATGCAGTTATGACGAAATATTTGTTGAAACAAAAAATCTCTTCGCCCAGTGCGAAGAGCGCCCGAGAGTCTGAACTCTAAAGTTCAGGCATACGAGTATAAATTATACTCTTATGCTCGAACTTCAGAGTTCAGATTTTGGCCTTCTTCGCACTGGGCTCATCATGCCACGGCATACGTTCTTAATTATTTCTCGAAAATTAATAGAGATCTCATTCTGAAATTTACAGGGCTTTTAGTAAACACTGTAAGCTATCCATAAAAAAATGAACAAAAAAAGCAGGGGTTTTCCGGCAATTCAGTTAAAAAATTCATTTTTGATAAAACCAAGAAGTTTTTGAAATTTTTGGTTTAAAGAAATATTTCTTCAAAACTGCATCTTATTATGAATAATTTTAAAAAATGCATTTTGATAGCACTAAAATTACCAAAGTTATGAGAGTTAAAAAAAAGACCAAAATTTTCAATTTTGAATATCCTAAGTTTTTTGAATTTTTCGAAAATCATTGTAGGGTTCTTTTTTCAACACCTAAGAGAACAAATACTACAATTTTCATCAAAATTACTAACTACAGCTTAAATTCTTCAAATGATTTGACATGGAATTGCTCATATGAGGTATAAGAAGCAAAATTATATATTTAATGAATACTCGGAAAAAAATTTCAAAATTTTACCCAAAAAGAAATTTGAAAAAATTTTAATTCAATATTTCGTGCAATACTCTTGTAATATTATATATATATATATCACTTTTATCGATCTTCTGTATAGTGACGTAAACAATACTCAATGTTCTCACAACTGCAATACCTGAACTGTCGTAGTTGTAATTGTAATTATAAATCTACTCGATCCAGCTAATATTGAGGATTCTGAATAAAATCTACAAAAACGTCTTTTTTTCTTATGGGAAATACGTGTTAAACTTCATGGGGCTTGCGCCACCTCCAAATATCATTTTTTTTGTAATGTATTTGTAATGTAAAATGTACGTGTAATGTCGTAATGTTGTAATTTTAGTCATACGATGCGCATCACTGCGCTGTCAGTGGCGCAATTCGCAAACGGTAGAAAGTGCAACTTTTTTCTCACTACTTGTAAAAAAATCTGTTTTCCTAAATTTGGTTTCGATGTAATGCGCAGGGGTAATTGAAATAAAAAAATGTTTACGTGTGATAATAATCATTATAAAAAAAATCTATTAACAGACACTGCATGTTACAGATTGTTAATTTGTAATGGATATTTCGGTATTAAATATGAATATAATCTAAATATATTATTCGTTAACTTTATAACCAAATTATATAAACAAATGGACATTTTCAAGTAAAACAAGATCGTTTTTTCTTAAATTATGTTTGTAGTGAAATTTAATAAGAAAATAATTAATCGTTCGATATTTGTTAGTTTTGCAAACAAATTGTATGAACATATATGCCAAGTGTGCACACTGAAAGTCAACAAGAAATCATTTTTTCTCTGAATTTGTTCCTAAATGAGGTTGCCAGTGATAGCAGCGACATTATGCGATGCCTATACATCAATACAGTGACCATTTGTTCATATAAGTTGTTTATAAATTTAACAAATAGTATCGAATAATATATTTTTAGCTCTAAACTTTACTGGCAATATAATTTGAAGACAATTAGGAGAGAAAATTTTTTTTTTTACTTTAAATATCCACACTTGGAATCTATTTACATAGTATGTTTATAAAATTAACAAATAATGTCAAGAGACATATTTTTATGAACAAGTATCACTTATTTGATAAAAGGCAGTCATTTTAATACCGTTGTTAAAAAAAAGGTTGCAGCATCTATCGTTCACGCATCGCGACACTGACAACGCAGCACAGCGCACCGTCTCACTAAAACTACGGTATCTGCGGACCCATGAAGAGTCTCGATAAACTTTTTTCCTGATAAAAAAATAAAAAGGGGAGTATTTCACGAAAAGTGAAATATTGTGCAATATAATTTCACCAATCTTCATTAATATCGAATGTCCACTTGCAGATCCTGATACTGCTTACGTACACTGGTCCTCTGTTTTTTAAAAATGTGCAAAAAGTAATATTTGCTGATGAAATACATTTATTTTTAGCGTTTTATAGTATTAAATAGAATTTTAGTTTATTTAAATTAGAATAAAAGCAAGAAAATTGGCGTCAGGATTACTGGCATGTTTATACCTTCACCGTTTGCAAATATGTACTCAGCATTAGAAATTTTTTTTTTATACCAATTCCATACGAAATGAGATATCGTGCTGAAACTTTAGGAAAATGAATATAAGGACAATTACAAAAAAAAATTTTTTTGTTTGTAATTATAAAAATGTATTATCATGCTTATTATTTATTACTTAATTCATTCTTTTACTAGTTAATTATTTCCTTTTTTTCAAAACTGTCAGTTCAATATCTCATTTCGTGTGTAATTGGTATGATCCTAAAAAAATGTCGGTAAGGTGGAAATCGGATGAGTGTCACATTCTCTTAACATTATAATTTAATATGTATGTGCATATGTATGGTAATTTAATTGAGAAGTAGTAAAAAATAGTAAATATATATATATATATATGATTGTATTAAAATTGTTGTTATTATTTAATAAAGTTACTATTTTTATCAAAATCATATTCACATTATTTATTTATAAGTATTATCATTAGATAAATTTCCATTTTTGTTTTATTAATAATACTATAAACTAATTAAATAATCAGTTAATAATTTCAATTGCTTATTATTACATTTATTAATATTATTAATAATATCGGATAAAAATATTTTTGCAAAATTTCTGATAAAATCTGATAAAAATATTTATGGCAAATTTCTGATAGAATCTGAAAACTACATGTGATTTCTGATAAAATCTGATAAAACACTAGTGGGACATTTCTGATAAAATCTGATAGAACACTAGTGGGACGCTTCTGATAAGATCTGATAGAACTATATTGGGACAAATTTTCGGAAAGAAACTGAAAAATTCGGATGCAGATTTCGGAAAGATTCTGATAACATCTGAAAAGAATTTTTTTCCGACTGTTTCAGAATCTATCAGAAATTTCCTATCAGAATCTTTCCGATTTTTTGGGCAGGGTAGGCTCGCCGGTGTAACCAGGCTCAATGGCTTTCATTTCTTGGTGAAACCTTTAACCGTGCTCTTCACTTAAGTCACCGAGATTTTCCGGGAAAAAATCCAAGTGGGAATGCAAAAAATGAATTTTGAGCGACATATTTACACCTGATGAAATTAACATTAAATGTACACATTTTTTCATTGTAACCCAGTGTAATGAAGAAGTACATGCATGAAATAACAATATATATTCCATACCCATTTTTGCTTGACACTCAAATCCGATTTGCTACTAACCGGAAGGTATATTTAGGTCAGCCCAGTGATGTTAACGGGCTGAGACTTTTTCAATTGCGCAAGCGTTCCGTATAGAAGGAAAAAGGCTCCTTATTGGCCGTAATACGCGCGCTTATTTAAAATGCTTCAAATTTCAAGCATTTCAAATGAGCGCATGTAATACGGCCAATAAGGAGGCAATAAGGAGGCTTTCCCCTTCCATACGCAACGCTTGCGTAGTTGAAAAAGTATCGGCCCGTTAACATCACTGGATCAGCCAATAAAAGAAAGAATAATCGGCGCGTTCGATATCAAGAAATAGTACCGATACACTAGTATCGATACTTTTTTAGGATCGGAATCGAGAATTGAAAGTATCGAGTATTTTATACTCGATGCTCAAAGAATAGTATCGGTATCGCCCATCCCTTTGTACACTTGGTGCAGCGCGCGCACTGACGAGAGGCGAACCATATTTGAATTTTGGTACCTTCAATCAATTGCTTATATCTCCGGTATTTATGCATATATTTTCTTCATAAATACCTTGTTTTTTTTAAATTTCGATCTATATATAAAGAATAAGAAACTGGACATAATTTGAATTTTTCTATTTTTGCATGGCGATGGAGTGAATTTTCGATTTTTATTTTGGGTCAAAAAATGGACTTTTCTCATATATTTTGGGACATAAAACCTAAAATACTAAACAGATTGGAAAACAACATAGAGAGCGATTGTTGGAAATTTTATTACCTTCAATTTGAGACCTCGCGCGACCCAATCTGACGTTTACAACTCGATATATGGCCTAACATGTGAAGTCACCGCCGAAAATAATGGAAAAAAATTTCAAAAAATCATATCTCGAAAACCTACCCATAAAAAAAATTTTTAATGTGATTTTCGAGTTTAGCGAGCCAAAATACATAGGAAAAAAATAGTGGCATTGAATGTATATTTTGGCTGTAAACTAGTGTTAGCATTTACGCAATCAATAAATAATTAAAATAAATTAAACAAATAATTTACGTTGAAATGTTATTTTTTAGGATATTATCAATATAATACATAGCATTATACATATTACAATTATTCTAAATTTAATATAAATTTATTATACCTTTACTATATTATTCAACTGAAAGAAAATGTTTTGGAGCATCCTCCAAAAAAATCAATCTTAATATACAGTTCTCATATTAGGATTTCAATCACCTTCAATAATCATTGTTTATTATCTGAAATATGTAATAGTGTACATCTAATTATTACTTGAGCATCTATGCAATTATGTATTGTAATGTCCTAAATCTTTCATTTTTAAATTATTTTCTGACTTCACTTTTGTAATTTTTGTCGAAGTCCGAACCGTGATTCTGTCTAGAAACTAGGCAAAATATGGACCGTCTTCATACATTCAAATCCGTACCGAACTCGTAGATAGCGCCAACAGTGGGACTCGACAGCAAAAAGGTTTGAATCAAACACGTAACAAACCTAATAAATACCTTCTTTCTCATATTACTCCCTTCCTCAGCGAGTGAGTCACGCCTACCCCAAAAGTGAAATGACCTAATGGTATAATAAAAAAGAAAGTAATAGTGTACATTGAATTATTACTTGAGCAG
Organism: Andricus curvator; assembly: GCA_932195095.1. NCBI lineage: Eukaryota > Metazoa > Arthropoda > Insecta > Hymenoptera > Cynipidae > Andricus > Andricus curvator. The sequence goes on from CAKNYM010041695.1 coordinate 13,997, forward strand.
TTATGAAACTATGCATTGTAATTTCCTGAATCTTTTATTCCTAAATTATTGTTTTCAGAATTCACTTCTGTCATTTTGCCATCTAGAAATAATCTAGATAATTTGTAGTTGGCCAAATTTAGCTGGCACAGCTAGATATTTAGGTAATACAGCTAGAAATGTACATAACGCAGCTATATTTTCTTGGAAGACGAAATCCAGCTAAACTTCTAGTTGAGACAGATAAACCATTTTTTTCAGTGTAGAAACTAGCGAAAATCTGTAGAGTCTTCATATCTTTAAACTCGTAGGCAGCGCCAAGACCGTGACTAGACAGGAGAAAGGTTTGAATGAAACACGTAGCAAAACTAGACAGCGCCAGTGTAGCGCAAGGCTAGTATTGCGTGAATAGACAGGCTTGAGAAAAACTGGACCGGCTTTAGCATGATTCAAGACTGCCACGATATTTTTCCACACGGGTTGTTTACTATTTTCAATCATTAATACGCTGGCCTTAATTATCATTTACGCAATCAATAACTAATTAAAATAAATCAAAAACAATCATTTATGTTAAAATTTGATTTTCTAGAATATTATCAATTTATTACGTACGAGTACCATTATACTAATATTCCCTGCTTAAAATACCGGTTAGATAACACAAGAAACTGGATAGAAAACGGTTAGAAACCAATTCGGTTTTCACCCGGTTCTAACCTATTTCTTTCCGGTCGCAATTTAAATTTCTGGAACGTACCCGGATCCTAACAGGTCCCTATCCGGCAAATGGAACCAGAAATTCAATATTGGCAAAGATCAAGGTTCGTTTCTAACTGGTTCCTAACCGATTCCTATACGGCACTTGACACTATAAACTTTCTAACCGGTCCTAATTGGCTTCTATCAGGCAAATTAGAGCCTGAGACTAAATATTGGCACACTGAAATTAGTTTCTAACCGGTTCCTAATCGATTCCTACACGGCGCTCGACACTGGAAACTTTCTAAATGGTCCTAACCGGTTTCTATCAGACAAATTAGAACCTGATATTAAATATTGGTGAACACTGAAATTCGTTTATAACCGGTTCTTAACCGATACACGGCACTCAACAAAGGAATCATTCTAACCGGTTTCTATCCGGTTTATATCCAAAAATTAAAACCTGATATCAAATGTTAGCAAAGACCAAAATTCATTTTTAACTGGCTCCTAACCGTTTCCTACACGGCACGCGACATAGGAAACATTCTGACCGGTCTTAACCGGTTTCTGTCCGACAAATGAAACCAAAATTAAATATTGGCAGAACAAAGTTTATTTCTAACTAGTTCCTAGCAGATTCCTACACAGTACTCGACACTGGAAACTTTGTAACTGGTCCAAACCGGTTTCTATCCGGCAAATTAGAACCTGATATCAAGTATTGATAAACACCGAAATTCGTTTCTAACCGGTTCATAACCGATTCCTATACGGCACTCGAAGCAGGAATCTTTATAACCGGTCATAACCGGTTTCTATCCGGCAAATTCAAACCTGATATTAGATATTGGTAAACACTAAAATTCGTTTCTAACCGGTTCGTAACCCATTCTTATACGGCACTCGACACAGGAATCATTCTAACCGGTCCTAACCAGTTTCTATCAAAAAATTGGAACAGAAAATTAAATATTGACGAAGACCGAAATTCATTTCTAACTGGTTCCTAACCGATTCCTACACGGCACTCAACACAGGAACAGTGCTCCCAATTCGGCTCCCCAACTGCAATGCGCATGCGTTGCATCGGCAGTCTCATTGTCTGTATATAACGCGCTTTTTTAAACTATCACATGCGTGAAGCAGTTTTTTATAATGAATCATCATTGTGGAAATAATAACGATTAATTTTCAGATCAAAAAATAGTCTTTTCGAGTGCAAGGTGAAATAATTATTTTATTGTACTCTTCAAAAATAAATGATTGATTTCAAATTTGAAGGAAGGAATGCCTTTTTTCACCAATGTGAATTTTAAATCATTCACAATACTTTTTGTACTTTATGATTATTATATATTGTGAAAAATTGATTTGCATAGTTAATCATTTCAAATAAGCGCGCGATCAACATCCAATGAGTCTGCTGGTGCGACGCATGCGCAGGGCGGTTGGGGAGCCGAATTGGGAACACTGCACAGGAAACGTTCTCACCGGTCCTAACCGGTTTCTATCCGGCAAATTAGAACCTGATATTAAATATTGGTAAACACCGAAATTGGTTTCTAACCGTTTTTTAACCGTTTTCTACACGGCACTTAACACAGGAATCATTCTTACCTGTCCTAACCGGTTTCTATCCAAAAATTGGAACCTGAAATGAAATGTTGGCAAAGACCGAAATTCATTTATAACTGGTTCCTAACAGATTCCTACACAGCACTCGACACTGGAAGCTTTCTAACTGGTTATAACCGGTTTCTATCCGGAAATTTGGAACCTTAAATTAAATATCCAGCCCGGCACTGGTCGTTTCTCACAAGCTGTAAGAATTTTTTTGATTAGTATATAAGGACCATTTCGACCGATACCCTCAGCGTGCGATATTCTGCGTTAGGGAAGTGCGTTGCGTGCATTATATATAAATTTTAGGTTAGGCTATATAATTATGTTTGGGTCCGTTACAATAAGTTAAGAATGTGTCGCTCGTGTGTCCTCCGTCCGTCCTTCCGTCTTTCTGATATACAAATAAGTAAGCTAAATATAGAAGCCCCTCTATAAATCGGAATTTTTTTTCGTGTTGGAAACGACCGCGCGGTGATGTAGAAATTACAGAATTCTGCCGTGTTTTTGATTTGAGAGGGGTTTTGTGTCTCGTTTAAGAATTCTTCTTGAATTATATTTAATTCTCATAGAAGAAGTTCTGTAGAATTTACAAAAACATAGGTCTGTAATTATCACGGATTTTTGCTCATATCCTTCACATCGTAACTAATTCTATAATTCCTTAAGTATAAATTTTTTTCGTGTATAAACCGGAGGCTAAAATCGGGTACGGGCCAGTTAAGACCGGATAAGAACCGGTTTGAAGTATTTTGTGGATCGAGTCACAAACCCGGTAGAAACCGGATACGAATATTACATGATGCCAGATAGAGTCCGGTTAGGTGTCGGTTATAAGCCGGAGACAAAAACCGGTTTCGGCGCGATTTGGACCGGATAAGAAGCGGATAGAAGTATTTTGTGGACCCAGTTAAAAACCGTATAGGAGTCGGTTACGAACATTACATGTTGCCGGATAGAGCCCGGTTAGGTGTCGGATGTAAACTGGAGATAAAAATCAGGTACAAGCCGGTTAGGGCCGGATAAGAACCGGGTGGAAGTATTTTTTGGATCCAGTTACAAACCAGCTAGAAACCGGATGCGAATATTGTATAATGCCAGATAGAGCCTGGTTAGGTGTCGGTTATAACCCGGAGACAAAACTCGGTTACGGCGCGGTTTGGGCCGTTTACAACCCACCTCTAACCGGTTTCTAAGCGCGTCCTATCCGACATTTTAAGCAGGGTTGTTATTCTAAATTTAATATAAATTTATTGTACCTTTACTATATTATTCAATTGAAAGAAAATGTTGTTGAACATCCTTAAAAAAATCAATCTTAATATACAGTTCTCATATTAAGATTTCAATCACCTTCAATAATTATTGTTTATTATCTGAAATATTTAATAGTGTACATTCAATTATTACTTGAGCATTTATGCAGTTATGTATTGTAATTTCCTAAATCTTGTATTCCAAAATTATTTCCTAATTCACTTTTGCAATTTTTGTTCAAGTAAAAACCGCGATTCTGTCTAGAAAGTAGGTAAAATCTGGACCATCTTCATATATTCAAATCCGTAACGAACTTGTAGATAGCGCCAAGAGTGGCACTAGACAGCAGAAAGGTTTGAATTAAACACGTAGCAAATCTAGACAGCCCCAATGTAGCGCCAGGCTAGTATTGCGTGCATAGAGAGGACTCAGAAAAAATGTACTGGCTGTAGCATGTTTCAAGACAGCCACGGAATGTTTTCACGCGGGAAAATTTGCAGACAGCACCCCTTCATAGTGGGAAAAGAATTGAGTTTTGGATCGAAAGAGAGAGTTGGACTTTGAAATTAATTTGAAATTGTCCGAAAAGTGATCCGGTTTTTGTCCTCCGGATTCTATCCGGTCGTGTCTGAAATTTGTCCGGTCGAATGAGCACAGAAATTAATCCGAATATCATCCGGTAGAATCCGAAAGATATACGGTCTGACGGATTCGATCAGTCCGGGTTAGATCCGGTTGAGTCCGTATTTTGTACGGTCTGACGGATGCTATCAATCCGGATTGTGTCCGGGACGTCATCCGGATTCTATCCCGGTGTATTTGAAAATTGTCCGGATGAAGTAGCACGAAAAAAATAATAAATCTGAATATTATCCGGTAGAATCCGCAAGTTGTACGGTCTGACAGATTCGATCAATCCGGATTGTATCCGATCATGTCCGTTTTTTATGCGGTCTGACGGACAGCATAAATGTTATAAAACAAGGTTATATAAGCAGTTTACACACGAGAAATGGGTTCTTCATTTATTTGACGCACAAAAACCTATTTCTATAGCTTAACTTAACACTACTACATATATAACGCACTTCACTAACGCAGAATATCGCACGCTGATTGTATCAGTCGAAACGGTCCTTATATACTAACCAAGAAAATTTTTAGCGCTTGTGAGAAACGACCAGTGCCGGGCCGAAAATCTTTGGTGCCCCGAAATATATATTTAATTTTTCAATTGCGGAATCCGAAACTTATCCGAAATTTTTAGCAGGGTTATGTATACGGTCTGGCGGATGCGATTAGTCTGAATTGTGTCTGGTCAAGTCCGTCCTTTGTACGGTCTGCCGGATGCGATAAATCCGGATTGTGTGCGGTCGAGTCCGTGTTTTGTACGGTCTGAAGGACGCGATCAATCCGGATTGTGTTCGGTCATGTCCGTGTTTTGTACGGTTTGTCGGATGTGATTAAACCGGATTGTGTCCGGTCACGACCGTGTATTATATGGTCTGGCGGATGCGATTAGTCCGATTTCTGCCCGGTCTTATTCAGCCATGTCCATCTTTTGTACGGTCTTTCAATTGCGATTAATCCGGATTGTATCCATTTATGTCCGTTTTTTGTACGGTCTGGCGGATGCGATTAATCTGGTTAAGTCCGAAATTTGTACGATTTTTAGGAATGCGATTAATCCGGATCTCATCCGGTTAAATCCGAAATTTGTACGAATTTTGGAATGCGATTAATCCGGATCTCACCCGGTGAAGTAAGAAATTTGTCCTTTCTAACGAATGCGAATAATTTGGATCTTATCCGTCTTTTCCCGATATTTGTCTAGTTAATCGCGAACGCAATACACCTTAATCTTATCCGGTATAGCAAACTGAACTAAAAAAATGAAATTCGATACATTTATAGAGATTATAAATGAGCGAAAACAGGATGATCAAAAGTTGTACGAGAAGTCATTTTTGATGACATTTTTAATGCACTTTTAGGGCAAAAATTAGAACACTTTTGAACGAAGTATGTTAAATAGTGAAATTTTACGTACAATAATAACATACAGTTTAGAGAATAGTAAAAAAAAACTAATTGAATCAATTATTATCATTCCTGTCCACTGATCCTTCTTCCACATCATCATCAATTCCATCATCATTCCCATCAACTGTGCCTTCCACATCATCGTCAATTCTATCGTCATTCCCATAAACTCCTTTTTTCCACATGATCGTCAATTCTATCAATATTCCAATCAACTGCTCCTTCTTCCACATTTTCATCAAATCCATCATCATTCCCATCAACTGCTCCTTCTTTCCAAGAGAGCAGTAGATTCACTTTCATGAACAGATTCATTTTCTATCGGAACCATATAATTATCCTCATCCTTGTTCAAAAGCTCATTAGTATCCTCATCATTTCCCGTGTTACTATTCTCATCTTTATTGAAATTCTCATTACTTTTGTTTGTTTTCGAAGTTTCATTATCGCTTTTGTGGCTTTTTTCTGACGCTCTACCCAAAAACGAAAGCAAAATATTTAATTTTTTCGATACGCCCTACTTCTTCTTTATTCATAATGTGTCCCCTAAGGGCTTACATGACTTCCGTTTCTTTCAAGACCATCTACAAACTTTATATTATCTTATCCTTACTATTTACAAATATTTACAACTATTTACATAAACTCTTATATATAGCTCCTTACTTCTATATTAATATAGCGCAATTTTACGGTCGGAAGAGTGAGCGAGCGATCGAAAGCAAGAAAGCGAGAGAGCGAGCGAGTGAGAGCGAGGGCATCCGCATCTTAATCTACTTATACTATTACATAATGTCTACATGTAACTACTTACAGATCTTTACGCTTCTAATCTATTCGACTTCCGTTTCCTTTTTCCTTCACATGCACTTCTCTTCTATCTCATCCTCATTTTGTCATTTTTCCACATCCATTCTTTCATTCTTTCTCATTCGCCCCTCTAGCCCCCTCCAACTCCTTCACCCACTCCTCACCCATTCAATCCTCCCCTAGAATATTTACCACATTCTCTTGACAGCTTCCTTTATCTTCTATTCCTCTCCTACATCCTTCCCATACATGCTCCCATGTTTCCTCCTCCCATTCACATATTCTGCACTTTTTGTTCTCTTCCTTCTCCCAATACATCCCCTCCCTTACCTCGTTTCCCAATCTAAATCTTGCTATTCTGGTCCATCTTCTCTCTCCTCATCCCTTTTCTAAATACTTTGGTACTCCTTCCTTTTTTATCATCTTATACCATTTATATATATATATATATATATATTATATTTATCGCCAACGGCGATACCACGCTGGAAACACCAGTTCTCGTAAGATCACTGAAGTTAAGCATTGTTGGGCGCATTTAGTACTTGGATGGGTAACCGTTCAGGAATACCTGCGTGCTGTTGGCCCGTCGTGGGTGTGGTGGGCCCACATTGGTAGTAAATATCCACCTAGAAACACTACCCGAATCGGGTAGTGAGGCAATGAACTTTCGAGTTCGAACTGCTAATCAATGTATGTATGTATAACATTTATTATATTCTGATTTCTCAATCATTCCCCATCTTTCCATTAATTGTCTGTCCATGTCCCTTCTCTCCAGTTCTTCATAGCTTACTCCATTTCCCTCTCCGATATCTCTAGCACTAAAAAAACTCCCTCCTTTCTTCTTCCCATCTTGTTAGTTCTACCGCCCTCCCTCTTCTTTCTTCTACCTCCTTCAAACACTTTTTCGCTAACTTCCAGCCTTCCCCTCCCTTAACTTCGTCACAAATTGCCATGCTCACTTATCCGCTCTAGTACTTAATTTATCTCTCTGTGCTTCTTCTCTCACCATATGTCCAGGCGTCCTCCAGTCTACTCCTAGCGTCCACCTTATATACCTTTCTTGTAAACTCTCAATCGCCCTATTATGCAGTAGTATTTTCCGTTTTCACTTTAATTTCACCGAATGACAACTTAAACCTGCGGATAAATTTTGAATAGAATCGGACTGCTTCCAGAGTAAATGTTTTTGACCGGATGAATTTCGGATTTAAGCGGACGATTTTCCGTTTTCACTTTATTTTCACCGAATGACAACTAAAACCTGCCGATTAATTCCCGATAGAATCGGACTATTTTCGGAGTTGATGTTTTAGATCGGAAGATTTCGGATTTAATCGGACGTTTTTCCGTTTTCACATGCATTTCACCAAATTACAACTTAAACCTGCGGATTAATTTTGAATAGAATCGGACTGTTTCCGGAGTCGATGTTTTGGACCGGACAGATTTCGGATTTAATCGAACGATTTTCCGTTTTCACTTGAATTTCACCAAATTACAACTTAAACCTGCGGATAAATTTTGAATATAATCGGACTGTTTTCGGAGTCGATGTTTTTGACCGGACGAATTTCAGATTTATGCGGACGATTTTCCGTTTTCACTTTAATTTCACCGAATGACAACTAAAACCTGGGGATTAATTTCGGATAGAATCGGACTATTTTCGTAGTTGATGTTTTAGACCGGACAGATTTCGGATTTAATCAGACGATTTTCCGTTTTCACTTTAATTTCACCGAATATCAACTTGACCCTGCGGAATAATTTCGGATAGAATTGGACTGCTTCCGGAGTCCATGTTTTTGATTGGATAATTTTCGGTTCTCACTTTAATTTCAACGAATGACAACTTAAACCTGCAGATAAATTTTGAATAGAATCGGACTGTTTCCGGAGTCGATGTTTTTGACCGGACGAATTTCAGATTTATGCGGACGATTTTCCGTTTTCACTTTAATTTCACCGAATGGCAACTCAAACCTGCGGATTAATTTCGGATAGAATCGGAATATTTCCGGAGTCGATGTTTTTGTCCGGAAGGATTTCGGATTTAAGCGGACGATTTTCCGGATCCGCTTTAATTTCACCGAATGACAACTTGAACCTACGGATTAATTTCGGATAGAATTGGACTGCTTCTGGAGCCCATGTTTTTGATTGGACGAATTTCGAATTTAAGCGCACGATTTTCGTTTTTCACTTCAATTTCACCGAATGACAACTAAAACCTGCTGATTAATTTCGGATAGAATCGGACTATTTCCGGAGTTGATGTTTCAGACCGGACAGATTTCGGATTAAATCGGACGGCTTTTCGTTTTCACTTTAATTTCACCGAATGACAACTTAAACCTGCGGATTCATTTCGGATAGAATCGGAATATTTCCGAAGTCGATGTTTTTGTCCGGAAGGATTTCGGATTTAAGCGGACGATTTTCCGGTTTTACTTCAACAAAAATAATTTCAGGTGCTGAGTTCCAGACTAATTCCTGATCAAGTCGGACTCTTCACGGAAAAAAGTGGATCGTTAAAAAAACTCTGTGAACCAGCAGCTCTAACTATTTTAAATTGAACCGCAGCTTTTCGTCGGTGAATTTTGTTAAAATTACTATTTCGCATTCAGGTTATTTGAACTGACTTCTTAAAAGAGTAGGATGAACAATTTCAAATAGTAGGATGCACTGCACCACTTGGTAACCGTCCACACTAAGGAGAATAAGAGTTACTATTTCGTGTAGTATGCCTTACTTCTATGAAGAGTAACTTTGCCGATTTCGCATTGTAACGCATATATGTATATGCATATATGCACTGCACGCATTCTATACACGATTTAATAATAGATTAGCTCGAAACTTTCGACAACAAAAATGATGTTAAATGTCGATCAATTTGAAAAGGAAAAAATTATTTTATATATGATTACTGCACTTAATTTACGATTATTCCTACACAATTGCACGCACAGAGATTACACATATGATCGCACGCTCAAACGCTTTGAAAAATCGCCCCCGCTGGGAAATCGAACCCTACCTAACTACCCGGTAAGAAGGCTTGAATAGAATAGAATTAAAAATTTAAGATTTCAGCGTGAAAGTAGAGATAATCCTATTATTTTTAATACCTGATTTTCCCTTCAGGCTTTAATGTTCAAGAAAGTAATAAGTGGCTCAGAAATATAATTCCTGTCTATTCACATAGTGTTAATGACTCTCTTTCCTATTCCAAAAAGAAGGTTAGATATGAAGTGTGTTCAATTCAGTTTGATTCATTCGCGATATGTGTACATTGAATTTTCTGAATTACTGGTTTTTGAATTTAAGTTAGGAAGGGTCTATTACAGTGAATTCAAGTTTACATTGCGGAGAGATGGTGTGACATCAATTCAAGAAATCTGAATTGATTTTATATGAAACGTATTATCCTCAATTCCAAATAGTATAACTGAATTGAATGAAATAGGATTTGTGATACCGAGATTCGAGATACCAAAAAGAATTTATGTATTCTGAAAACATTAGTTAACTTGAATAATTAATTAAATAATTATTTAATTAATTAATATAATTATACATACATATAGTAATAATAAATTCTTTAATGATCGTCAGTAAATTGTCCTTTTACTGCTTTTGGTATTAGATAGGTAGAAAATTATATTTTTCAAACTGTATTGAAACGTATAGCAGTTGCTTCTTTCTAATTACTGTTTCTGGTTTAAGAGAACGAAGGGAAAATCAGGTATTAACATGAATTGAAATTTTCAATCCTATTCTATTCAAGCCTTCTTACCGGGTACCTAAAACCTGTCCTAAAACCTAAATCTAGCGCACGCATTAGTCAAGTGAGCTACGGAACTGCTTAGATTTTTCTGACAAACTCTCGGTCAAGCGGTTTTTCTGAGAAAAACGTGGCCAGCTAAGAAATTATAATAAATGTTTACTTAAAATTTGTTTAATTAATCTCTTACTGATGATTTCTAATATTTTGTAACGAGCTTGGGAAAAATATTTTGCTTAGAAGTATTAACTCACACAGTAAATATATTATTAGTAATTTATATGTATATCATTATAAAATGAATTAAAGTACAATTTTTTAAAAGTACATATTTTGTATTATTGAAAATTAAGGCTTGAAAAAATGTTTTCGAATGAAAGTTTTGGAATTTTGATTTTATTAGCGGCCATACCACGCTGAAAACCCCAGTTCTCGTCAGATCACTGAAGTTAAGCAGCGTTGGACGCGGTTAGTACTTGGATGGGTAGCCATTCAAGAATACTGAGTGCTGTTGGCACATCGTGGGTGTGGTGAGCCCACACTTGTAGTTCTTTATAACTACAAGAAAACTATCCACCTAGAGACACTACCCGAATCGGGTAGTGTCACGCCTACCCTGAAAGGGAAATGGCTTAATGGTATAAATTATCATCTCACTTTATTTAAAACGCAACATTCATTTACATAACTGATATATAAATAAAAAATAGTTTAAACATCGTAATAATATATCAAATGCAAAATCGAAATCACTATTTTAAGATGAGACAAACGTTGAATAGTGATTTCAATTTTACCTATTATTGAATAATAATTAAAGTAATTATAGCACTTAAATAAATTATTTATGAATAAATAAGGTACACGTTCCAAGTGCAGACCATTAGAAATAAATACTCTTAAACAAATTTGAAGATGGAACATTTTAAAGCAAGTTGAAAATGTGAAAACTGCAGACAGAAGTTATTATCCTATATAAAATTGGAACATTTTCAAAATATACATTATTTTTTAAATAAGTATTAGAAGATTAATACATTTTAGTTGAAATGTACAAAGTTAAATACCTGATTAAAAAGTAGAATATTCCAAACTCATCAACTGCAATTTTAAATGTTCTAACTTGAGCAATTTTTTATTATATCAAATCTGTACTTGAAAATTTAACTATTGTTGAAACTTTTTTTTGTTGAAAATTAATTTTTTTAAACTCACAATTGAACTATTCCATTTGTGTTCGAAAATTGATCTTTTTTAGTCGGAAATTCAACTATTTGGTTGCAAGTTCAAATTTCGTTCAAAAGTTATATTTTTTGGCAGAAAGTTGGTTAATAATGTAACTATTTGGTTGAAAATATATTCATTTTGATGAAAAGCTGTCTTTTTGGTTGAAAGTCAAACTACTTTGTTAAAAATTCACTTTTTCGTACTGAAAATTGCAATTTTTGATTGAAAATTATTTTTTGTATTGAAAGCTTATATTTTTGAGTTAAAAATTCGAGTGTATTGTAGAAAGTACTTTTTTTGGCACGAAAATTCAATAATTTGTTAGAAAATTGGTTTTTTCATTTGAAAATTAGTTTCTTGAAATGAAAATGTAGCAATTCCATTTTTGGTTCAAAGTTGATCTTTTTTATTTTGAAAATTCAAATATTTGGTTAAAAAGTTTTGTAATCTGTTAAAAATTGGTCCTTTTTTTGTAGAAAAATAATCTTCTTGCTGTAAAATTCGACATTTTGAATACAATTTTTTTTCTTTATTGGCTAAAAAATCTTTTTTGGTTGAAAACTCAACTCTTGTTGAAAATTCGTGTTTTCGGACTAGAGATTCAAATGTTTTGTAGAAAATTCAACTAATTGGTCGAATTTTGAACAACTTTGTTAAAAATTCATTTCTTGGTTAAAAATTCATCATTTTAGATAAAGTTTTTTCTTGTTTTAAAAAAGAAGGGTTTTAACTAACAATTGTAATGTTTGGTTGAAAATTAACTTTTTAATTATTAATTCATATTTTCGTATTGAAAAATCAACTGCATTGTAGAAAATTCTTCATTAAGGCTTCAAAATTCAACAATTTGGGAGAAAATTCAGTTTTTTCAATTGAAAAATAATTTTTTGAAACGAAAATATAACTATTCAATTTTTGGTTAAAAACTGATGTTCTTAATTCAACAATTCAACTATTTTGTTCAGAAATTATCTTACTCGTGGAAAATTGAACATTGCGAAAGTTAAAAATAAATTTCTTGCTCAGTTACAATTTTTTTGAAAATGTGTAAAAACATGTTTTTTTTGATTGAGTCATATGCACATATTTAAAAAAAAAAGTTGAAAATGTCGAAACTGAAAGTTATTCAGCTTAAACCAAAGAAACATTCTTTTATTTTTATTTTTTGGAAAAAAATGTTTGTCGTGAATTAGGATTTTTGGGATTTCATATCTTTTTCTGCGATTTTCGAATGTTATAAACACCACCAAAAAATGTTTCCCATGGATAAAAAATAATCACATGTTTCTTTGGTTCAAGCTGACTCAATTTCAGGTTCGAATCAATCCAAAAAACATGTTTTTGTATATTTTCAAAAAAATTGTAATTAGGCAAATTTTTTTTTAATTAAAAAAAATTTGTTAATTATAAATTTAAAAAAAAAGAAGATATTCATCGATTTCAATTGTTTTAAATTCACATTGAAAGTATTAATTATAGTAAGGATTAAATGCCAAATCTTGTGAAGAAATATTTATGAGAACGATGTTAAACATATCAAAATTGTGTATTTAACTAATTTTATTTTTTCCCGGACTTTTTTATTTCACTCTGGATGGATTTCCAACGATCTAAGTATATCCAATTTTTAAAAAAAAAATCTTTAATGGCAGAAATCATTGAAAAATCATTAAAAATTATTTAAAAATGTAACATTTCTTACGAAAAGGTTGTTTATTCTTTTCGACATATGAAAATGAATGTTACATCTTTCCCCTTTTTTTCCCCCTTTTCGTGCGAAAACCACCCTATTTCCCCTTTTTTGAGCTCCTTTTATGCTGTGATCCCTGTAATAATAAAGATCGCGATATCACAGTAGTATGGTAGATTTTATTGTTGAAAATCTGAAAAAAATGAGAAAATATTTTTTTTTCATGAAATGGTAGTAATTTCTACAAATATCAATGTGAAAAGGTTGAAAAAATTATTACTACGTTCAAATTGGAAATAAATTTGAACTAAAATTTTATTACAAATTATTTTGTGATGATTGTTTCAAAAAATGATATGTCGAAAACAATGTATTATTCTACTGAAAAAAAATTCTTGCAAATAATATAATATTTGAAATTGTAAGTAAGTTCAGTGGCACAACTAGAAACGTGTAGACCCTCGTCCGCAACATTTTTTAGGCGGTCCGTTTGAAATTAAAAAAGAAGGACGACTTATAACTTGCTTATCAGTAAAACAACAGATTTTCGCTTCTCAATCTATAAGACAGACCGCGCACTGACATTTTACAATATTAAATAAATTATCGGAAACCATTTTATAATGTTTTCTCTTTTATCATAATATCAGTTGAGATAATTATTATAAATGAACATAGTGAATAACTCTACTTTATACTTCAATACTGTTTTTTTTGTTTTGTACAAAATTTTCAGAATATAAAAATATTCTGAAGAATTATATATAAGAATACTTTTTTTTACATTATTTATACTATGGAATTTTCTGCTTATGATATTTTTAATTTCTTATAATTAATATATTATAATAGAAATAATGTAAAAAAAGTATTCTTTTTATATATAATTCTTCAGAATATTTTTAAATTCTGAAATTTTGGTACAAAACAAAAAAAAACAGTATTGAAGTATACAGTAGAGTTATTCACTATGTTCATTTATAATAATTATCTCAACTGATATTATGATAAAAGAGAAAACATTATAAAATAGTTTCCGATAATTTATTTAATTTTGTAAAATGTCAGTGCGCGGTCTGTCTTGTAAATTGAGAAGCGAAAATCTGTTGTTTTACTGATAAGCAATTTATAAGTCGTCCTTCTTTTTTAATTTCAAACGGACCGCCTAAAAAATGTTGCGGAGGGGGCCTACACATTTCTAGTTGTGCCACTGAACTTACTTACAATTTCAAATGGTAAGGCTAACAATCTCGCGCAGTGCTTATTGCAATGCGAAAAACCAGATCGAACTCACTTGCAAAAGTCAAACTCACAATTCTTTGCTTACTATGAAAATTAGTTATTCATACAGTTTACATGTTTAAATATACTATTTCAAATATTTATTGAAGCTACTTGTTCTAGTAATCTTTCTTTTTACAATTTGAAGTAGTAATGCTGATTTTAGGTTTTGTATATTTTGAGATCACTATCTCATTCAGTATCAAAAACTATTTGAATTGTTTCTTGTACAATGCGAACAGTAAACTTCAAATTAACAATACATAAAAGTGAATCTAACTATCTACTTTTTTCCGTGTTTCGGGAGTAAAAGTTTACGTTCGGATAAATTTTAGATTAGACCGGACTATTTTCCATTTATAGTTCAACGAAAATAATTTCAGGTTTTGAATTCCGGACTAATTTCGGATCAAATCGGACTTTTTCTGGAGTTGAAATTTATGGTCCGGACAGACTCCGGAAATAATCAGACAAATTTCTGACTGTTT
>CAKNYM010041696.1:0-13124 GCA_932195095.1 Andricus curvator
GGAGGAGGAGGAGGAGGATATAAACTCAGCTTCCATGAATGAACAGCCATTTTTACTGTGTTGGTGACAAGATGACTTACACATGTTCAAGTTGTTCCAGAACTTATTCAAGACTCGATAATTTAAAAAGACATGAGAAATACTCTTGCTTAGCAAAGAACCATAAGCAGGATGGGAGAGACTTTCACCAAATTGCAAAGGTACCTGGAGGTCTAAGGACAATGCAAGACAGTAACAGGTTGATTGATAAGGATAGGAAAGCAATTCATCGTAAGCATAAGATTTTCAAACCTGACGGGAAACAAGCTAATCAGGAAGCCTGGAAGCCACAATTCTCTCCACTGAAGAATCTAACGTGCATTACTCAGAAGTCTAAAGATGAAGTGGAACCGCTTGTGAAGGAGCAAGAAGTACAAGCAGAAGAAGAATTTAGCCAGGATGGCAATTCTCCATCCGTGGTGACCAAACAAAATTATGCTGATGATAATGATAATGGTGATGAGGAGGAGGATTATGCTCAAAGTGACCTTTCCTCTGAATATGAAATAGAAGAAAAAACAGAAGCCGAAATGTTAGATCCAAATAAACTTGTAGATAGATTGCGCTTTCTTTTACAAGCCCTAGTAGCTGGAAACACCAATAATGTACATGAAATTATTTCCATTGTTAATGAATTGCGTGAGCTTGGTATTATTGAATAATATTTATTTTTAGCAACTAGTTAAATGTGATTAAATTAACATTCACAATTACTAGTTGAACATTTCCTATAGTTAACAATTTTGAGTTTTTTTTTCTTACTATTCAATATTATATA
Source organism: Andricus curvator (assembly GCA_932195095.1). Classification (NCBI taxonomy): domain Eukaryota; kingdom Metazoa; phylum Arthropoda; class Insecta; order Hymenoptera; family Cynipidae; genus Andricus; species Andricus curvator. The sequence continues at coordinate 818 of CAKNYM010041696.1, forward strand.
TATATATAATTATAGTTTTTTACGTTTTATTATTATTATAATGAAATAGGTTGAATAAATGAATCTAATTTGAAATTTATGTGTGTTTTTCTTTATTATCTCACCTGAATTCATTGCAGTTTTTAGGATACCATCTTATAAAACATCTATAACAGAAGATTAGTGCATATATAATCATTGAATCTAATATTTTCAGTCCCTACTTGTCTTAACTACATCATTATCATACCCACCTCCTCTGCCCTCCTCCTCAATTCCGTCCCCTCCTTCCACGCTTTAATAGTTTATTCAATTCTGGATAATTTAAGATTCAACAGGAGAAACGTGGTTACAACTATGAGAAAAGCAGCGTACCCTATAGTGTTGCACTCTAACATAATCTTTATTAACCCAAGACCCATTGTTAATGAAACTAAGTTTTCGTTTAATAAGTTGACATAGATGAATCAACAGTATGTTCATGATTCTGTTTACCTGAAATCCTTATCTGTTTAACTGAATTTATTTAACCACAATTAAAAGCTGGTTCTAAGAAAATAATAATTTACATTTTTTATATAAAAGCAGATTTTAATATCATTGATTTTTACATAAAGTCAATATTATATGAGAATAGTCATTTATCAAACTCAGCACAGAGTGGCGATACATCTAGTATGCAGGAACAAGGCATTACCTACAGTTTCCTTACTGTTTTTTTTTCTTGTTATTTGGAAGGCGATGTGCTCCTTTATTTTACATTCAAATGCCACATATACACACAAATTTTTCAAGAAGAAAGTGTAGGAAGGTCAACACAGCTTTTCAACTCTCTAACAGACGATTTTGAGTATATAATCATTGAATCTGATATTTTCAGTACCTACTTGACTTAATTGTAATATTTATAGTATCCTCCTCCTCCTCCTCGTCCTCCTCCTCCTCCTCCTCCTCCTCCTCACTCTCTATTCTTTATCGTATCCTCATCATGCTCATCCTTCTCGTCCTCTATTCTTCCACATACATTTTAATAGTTTATTTAACTTGATTTAGGATAAATCAAGATTCAACAGGGAAATCGTGATTACAACTACAAGAAAAAGCAGCATATCCTGTGGTGGCGCACTCTATGATAATCTTTGCTAACGCTAGGTTCCCGTTTCAGTGAAACAAAGTTTCGTCTACTAAGTTGGAACATTTGAATCAACTGTATATCCATTATTCTGTTAACCAGAAATCCTTGTCACTTTAAAAATGGATTTATTTAATATACGTAATCAATACTTCATTCAGCATTTTTAGTATTATTTAATTAAATTTCTATATCACTAAATGTTGATTTAAGAGTTCTAGAAAGTAGGTGTTCATGTTATCCCTAGATCATTGTATTATTTTTTAATGTTTGATTCGCAGTATTCTTGCATTAGATTTTAATGTTGCTGAATTTATTTCATCATTCATGGTACTTTATTTCAATGTTTCAAGTAAGTAAATTGAATCTTTTTAGCAGATTACTCTATTATGCGAAAGATGATTTCAACGTTTCTCACAGTTCATTATAATATTTATGTAGCTGATTTTATAAATTCTAACAAGAGCATTCGAATTATATGTTATTTTCATCCCAAAATAGTTTAATCAATATTATTAAAAAATTATTACGTGGCTACCAGGTATTAATTGCTAATAGATTATGTGACATCTGAGTTATATCGATTTAAGATTCTAAATCTCTTACTGTGATCCACTGGATGTAATAAGGTCTCTTAAGAATCTGTTGGTATTTTTCAAGATTCATGCATAATTTGTATATGGTTTGATTCATTTGCAGAGGCATGCTGTGAGATTTATGATTATTTTTTTGAGTCGCTCAATCACAAAGCCGTCTGAAATCTTGCAAATATTACAAAATTATTTTTTTTGCAATACATAGCTCTCTCTCTCTCTCTTTCTCTCTCTCTAGCTTACACATACACACATGCTTCATACCTTGCTGTCACTTTATTGGGAGTTGATTTTTTAGAATATAAAAATTAATTTACTCTATAGCTTATAAGTAAATTATATCACATGGTTCTCTCTTGCACATACTTCACTCATATTATTATTTATCCTTTCTTTTCTTCATCATAAGAAGGTGTTTCGTGGACTTTCTTGAAACAGCTTCTTCTTTATTTAAAACCCATTGACGTTTATGTTTAAACCAATGATATGATGTCATAAATATTAGTTTGAATAGAAAAACTTCGTTTCTGTTGTAATAAACATTCACCTAACTCCTCCAAATTGTCATATCAGCTCTCGTTTCAGCACTTATTTGGATGCTTCTTTGTCTTGGTTGGATTTATACTTTTTCTATGGTATATTCATCATTTTTATTGTTACGTATGATATAATAAGAGTAAAATATTTTTAAAAAATGAGTTCCTTCTCCTTTTTCTTTCGTGGAAAGCAATATATGCATTTGTATTCATAAATCAGAATTCTCCACTATACATATACGTATTACCATCTCTGCTATTAATCTTCCTTTCATATCCTGAACATTTTCAAATATGAATATTATTTCATTGATTATACAATTTTCACTGAAAAGCCATTATCGAACAAACCACTATTCTTTTAATATATACTTTAATTCAACTGTCTTTCAGTAGTGTCAATTGAGCAAGCTCTTCCAATAAACCGAACACAAATTAAATAATTATGCATTATTATATATCCTCATATTATTATTATTATGAAACTACATGTACAATGTTTTTGAAACTTTTTCTAAAAAAGCTGCTTAGACAAATTTGGCACTTACAATTGCGCAATATTATTTTGTGACTATCTGTGGAATGGTCTTGATGTCGGTAAAGTAGAGATGCACCTTCCTTTTGGAAAAGTGACTCAGTAACCCTCTTGTATTAGTGGTTCAATATCTTGCATCTAAATACATAGATTTGGCTCAGTAGCCCTCTCGTGAAAAAGTGGTTCTGTCTCCCTGGTTCAGTACCTCTCTTGTATCAATATTGATAAGGTAGGAATTCAGGATGATGTTATCAAAATATTTCAGAAACTTAGCACGGACATGAACCACTTTAACTGTAAAATGTTCTCTAATAATATATCTTAAAGTTCCAGAAGTCTTTCTAGACTGTAGAATGTTTTTTTCACGAATTATTTGCACACTAAATAAAGACAGGAATTTTTAGTTGAATATGTTATCTATAAGGAAGCAATAAATCATCCTTGTTTTTTATTCTCATAACCATATGACTCAGTAGAAAATGCAAGGACAACGCAAAATGTAACCTTGAAAGTATTTACACGAAATCTTTAATTGAGATCAGAAATAACCTTGAAGCTGTTTACATGAATTCGGTTCTTATAATGGCGCAATATTATTCTTTGATGTCATCAGGACCCTCTTAGAATATATATCCAGAGTCCGTCTTGTAAAAGTGGCCCAAAAGTGAGATCCAAAGTCCGTCTTTTAATGCGTATCCAGACTCCATCTTATACTTTTTAGTTCAGAACCCAGCTTTACCCATCTACTAATACAGTAGCTTTAGTGGATGATTTAAAATTTCGAAATATTTGATTATATTTATTTTGTATTTAGCTTGTTTTTTTATACATTTATTTTAAATTTTTAACGTGTAATAGGCAAAACTGGTCTTTCCAAATATGTGAGTAAGCCTGGAATAAAATGCATTCTGTATTATCTCTCTTTCAAGCCTCGAAATTGTTTGCAGTATATTATTTAATGTAAAACGTCGAGAGGTTGACTGACCTAGCATATGGCAAAAGAATGATTATCAAACGTTGTGGATTGACTATGGAATCAAACTTTTATGAGCAGTAAAAACAAGTGATCTCTAGAGAACGAAAACAGGGACTAATGAAATTAATGTAGACTTAGACGGTCAGTGCATCAAATGTTTTCTAAAATCAAAACGTTTAAACACATCTGAACATTATCTAGAGTCCTCGCTCGGTACTCGACACTAGAATAAAGCAATAAGAATCCCGAGCATATGATCTTACTCTAAGAAATGCTTTATTCCTTTAGATACTCTTTTACCTATATTATTCGATTGGCTTGAAATATTTTTTAATTTTAATTTTTTTTATCTTCCTCTTTATCCTTGAGTTCTAGAAGATCCTACATTATAATCAACACGTTGGGATATAATTTTTTACAACGCAAAATGTAATGTGTCATTGAAAATAACCTTGAACTTGTTTACGAAAAATGGCTCGGTATAGTTTGATGATGTCATCTGGAATATTCTAGAAACCAAGCACATAGCTCTTTTTATAGACGCTTACCCCCTCTACCATTTTTCTGGAGACTTTTGCACAATGTTGCCAGATATTGCATCATATGATCCAACAAAGTTCTGGAAGATTCTACATTATAATCGACACGTTTGGAATATAATTTTTTTTTGCAACGCAAAATGTAATGTGTCATTAGAATAACCTTCAACTTGTTTATGAAAATTCTTTCCAGAAATTTCATAGTATAAGTTGATGGCGTTATTAAGAATATTCTAGAAACTAAGCACTACAGCTGTAGAATATCGGTAAGGTAGGTTTTTATGGTTTCTGATTGTAAATATATCTACCTCTTTTATTTCAAAGTTCCAAAAAGGATTCAACATTATAGAAAAAAATTTGACCGCAGAATTAAATTATTTAGCTGGAAAGCAATAAATCATCCTCGATTTCTATAAAACTATATTATACAGTAGCTTTAGTGGATGTTTGAAAATTTCAAAATATTTGCTTTGTATTTAGGTTATTTTTCTTATAAATTTAAATCTTCAACGTGTAATAAGCAAAACTGCCCTTCCTAAATAAGAGATGAAAAAGATGATGAAAAACGAGCATATATCTGTGAATAAAAAAGTTATGTGACCTCATATCATGTGTCGTTAAGAAGCGATAAGTCTCGGACAGTGCACTCTTAATATATATAAGTTAAAGCACGTGTGAAAAAGCTTGGAATAAAATGCACGCTGTATTATCTCTCTTGAGTCTCGAAATTGTTTTGCAGTATCTTATTTCATGTAACACATCGAGAGGTTGACTGGACCTAGCATATGGCAAAAGAATGAATATCAAACTGTGCGGGTCGACTAAGAAAGCGAACTTTTGCGAGCAGTAAAAAGAACTGATCTCTAGAGAACGAAAGCAGAGTCTAATGAAATGTGTGCAGCTTGAGACTGCCGATGCATAAATGCTGCTTCTGAAATCAAAACGTCTAAAACAAGTCTGGACGTTATTTCTCTAGTCCTCGCTCGCTACTCGATGCCGGAATGAAGCGATAAGAATTCTGAACATATGACCTACCATAAGAAATGCTTTATTCCTGTAGACAATCTCTTAACTATATTATTCAAATATTTTTTAATTTTAATTTTAATTGTATCTTCCTCTTTATCTTTAAAAATTCTAGAAGATTCTACATTATAATCGACATGTTTGGGATATAATTCTTTTTTGCAACGCAAAATATAACCTTGAAAGTATTTACGCGAAAAATGCTTGAGATAAGAAATAACCTTGTATGAATTCAGAATTGTGCAATATTATTCTATGATATCACCAGGACCCTCCGAGAATACATATCCAGAGTCCGTCTTGTACAAGTGATTTAGAACCCGTGGCTTAGAACCCGTCTTGTAAAAGTGGCTTAGAAACCGTGGCTTAGAACCCGTCTTGTGAAAGTGGCTTAGAAACCGTGGCTTAGAACCCGTCTTGTAACGCGTATCCAGACTCCGTCTTACTTTTTGAGTTAGAAACGCGATAAATCGTCCTTGTTTTTCTTGCAATAACTATATGACGCAGTAGAAATTGTCAGGACAAAGCAAAATGTAACCTTGAAAGGATTTACGCTACATTCTTCAGATAAGAAATAACCTTGAACCTGTTGTCACATGAATTTAGCTGGCACAATTGCGCAATATTATCTGTGACGTCATCATCAAGGAATGTTGAATGTTCTCGATGCCGGTAAAGTAGGTCCAGTACCCCTCTTGTATCAATGTCGGTAAGGTAGGAATGCATGATGACGTCATCAGGACCCTCGAGAATGTTCTAGAAGCTTAGCACGGACATGAACCACTTTCAAGAAAAATTTAGCACGGACACGAACCACTACAGCTAGAATCTTCTCGATGTCGGTAAGGTAGGAATCTTGCGTTAGAAACCCCCTTACTTATCTACTACGGTACGATATTGGCAGCCGATCTTCGGCAATATTTTTGCCGATACTGGGCTAGTGCTGCGCCGTATCTAACTTCACACTTGGGTTGTGTTATAATTATTTTAAAGGATTTTAATTCCTAATAAAAAAGTCAATAATGTGGCTAGACTCGGGTAATTAATAGGGGCCAGACCGGGGGCAGATCGGGCGTTTGACCGGGCCCATAGACATGGCTCCACTGTGGCTACGCGTTTCATGATGAGTCTGGCCCTGACTCGATTTCCACATCTGGGCCCGATATGAACGAGTCTGGGTAAAAGATTAATTTTCAACCAAATAGTTGCATTTTTAACCAAAAAAGAATACATTTCAAGCAAGAAGATTAATTTTCTACTAAAAGGGACGAACTTTGAACAAACTTTCAACGAAAAAGGTAAAATAATTTTCAATTTTCATTTGAAATGAAAAAAAAATACTTCAATTTTGATTAATTTGATTATTATCCTAAATATGAAAAAGTATGAATATTCAACAAAAAATTAAACTTACATTTTCAATGTACAAAATTAATTTTAAAAAAAAGCGAGTTTCAAAAAAAAAAAATTATTTTTCAACAACATCATTCAAGATATCTTCTGATGAAAGTACAAACTACCTATCAGACCTTGATATCAATCCGAGCTACAAATTATCAAAATTTCATGATCATAGGTCTTTTACTTTTCAAGATATGGTGAACAGAAAAAAGTATCACACACACATACACACGCGCGTGCGCGCGGACATTTTTTAAAAACTTTCTTTTCGAGCTGCTGGGGTCAAATTATATCAAAATCTGTCAAAAAAGTATATTCGAAAATTTAGGTAATTACAAATCTCCCTCTATAAGGAAGCAATAACGAATTGATTTATCACCAATTGAGTAATTAATTAATTACTCCGATCTGTAATTATCTGATCTCCTCGAATCTGCTTTTGTCCTTCGATAAAGACCAAAGTAAATCACCCGCCGACAATGAATACTGTTACAATATCTAAAATTGCGCAAAACATGGATCGATGAAACTTTTATTAGCTGCTAACATTTGAAAATGATATAATTTGGAAAAAAATGAGAAAAAAGTATTAGGAAAATCGGTAAATATTCTCAAGATTGAAGGTAATTTTCAATCAAATGGCAGCATATTAACATCCAATTTAATTATATTTTAATAATTATCAATTGCGTTCAAGCGGCTCCAATCGTGTCACTCCGTAACAATGGAAAGGACGGATGAGTTACGGCCGCCCCCCTGGGGTGAAGCAGCCTCGAAAAAGTTCACGGTGAATTACGATAAATTTCCTTTCAAATTCGGAGCGCCTGTTTTTGGTTCAACGGGGGTACTTTCCCGGTGGCGGATTGCTCGTTTACAGGCGCATAAATAAAGCAGATTTTCGATTAATAAGAAAAAAACAAAAACAAGACCATTTTTCAAAAAAAAAGAGACTGACTTGTTAGGCACTATGCCCTTCAGATTATGTGGTTCAAATATTACATCGAACAATTCATCCGTTTAGCGGGATTTATGTCAAAACGAATACATGGGCTAAAAATCAAGCCTGACGAAGCGCCTTAAGTCTTAAGACTTAAGCAATAAACAGCATTTTTTCTAAAGAAAAGTATATTACCATTTTATGGCTTTAATATTTACCAGTCTCAAAATTACGAAAGTTTTCGTCTGTGAATTTTATTGTCCATTTTACTCCGACCTCTACAAACTATGGACCCCACCGCCAGGGCCTGCCATTTCCAGGAATCAAGTAGCTAGGCTGGGACCAAACAGTTGACATCTGCTGAAGATTAAAATTTTACAACCGATAAAACTTGTAATTTTGTAATAACTGATTTTTAAATTAAAAATTTGGAGCCTGTCGGTCTCAAGAACTACAGGCATATAAAATTTTCCGTAAAAACATTAAAACTGTGATTCTCTACAAGTATCTATAGTGAACTGCTGGCGATAGGACAAATGGATAGCATTTTTAGATTTGCCATCCTAAGAACATAATTATTGCAGTTGAACAAAATTATAAATGCATAAAAAATAAATACCATGAAGATGAATAATATAAACATTCTGTAAAATGTAAAGCGGATTAGTGATGACCCTCGGAGGTCTTGGGAGCCTTTGTTGTCGGTGTCCTTGAGTTCGGCTTGAAGACGAAAAATGAAGTCTCGCTCGCGGCCAGAGGCGAGACTTGCAAAAACGTCTTGGCTATGTCTTGGATGGAGACTTAGCCAAGACGAATTATTTTTACTTGGGTTATGCGCAGGCCACCTAATATGACTAATTTTTATGCTTGTATCATCAATTAATTAAAGAAAATTAATTTAAAACAGTGTATTTGAAGCCAATGATGTAATCGTATTTCTTTAAATTCCCAGTGGGATATAAATGTGTGCATATGGCGTAGTGGAGTCGCCATTTCTGAATTGATGAATTCATATATGTAGCTTACGTTCGTCTACTGAATCTACACTATACAGAGTACTCTATCTTTTTGTCAGATGAAACCACAACGGCTAGTAGTGTAATTGTGTTGGGCTAAAGCCGCTAGAGCGTATCAACCTAACTGTCTAATAGATTATTATTCATACGCTTCATGATATATTACGATGATATATTAAAATGTGGCGTATTACTTGAATAGATTAATAATAATAATAAAATTATGTCTGGTGAAATATTTGAATTGGAAATCAGATAATTATTATACACGAAATTTATTGTTTGTAATTACTAATTGTTTGAGCTCAAGAAATACTCATCAATGCCAATGTACAATTGTAAAATTCTATAACTCTACGAGTCTACGTTAACTACAGAAATTCAATTTAAATTTAAATGAAATAAAGTAATTGAATTAAAATTACCCAGGCGGAAAATTATTTACGGGAGAGTCGGGTAGTACCGGACACTTAAGCTTTTTTGGTAATAATTTAGCTGATAGTGATCAAAATATTAATATAGAAGGTTAGTTATAATTTTCGGGCTTCTAGCAACAATTTTCAATTAGACGTATAAGAAACAAACTTGCTATAAAGGAAAAAAGGCAATTGAAATTAGGCTTAAAATAGGTTAAGAAAAAATACTGTCGGGCAGCCCTGGACATCGATATTTTCGTAATATTTGGCCATTTTATCGTACTTAATCAACGAAAAATGTATTTCTAAAATTAAAACTGCAAAACTGTATATATTGAAACATATAAAAACATTTATTGAAAAAAATAGAATATGAAAATGAAAGTTAATAACATATTTAAATACAGTCAGACAATAAAGGCATTCGTAACCTTAAGAAGACAAAAATTACTTTCTTGGCTTCTTTATTTGATTTTCCTCCTGCTCACTTCTCTTTCGTTTCAAATTCTTCGTCCTAGATTCATTTTTGTTTTCTGCTTTTCTCTCGCTTTCTTCCTTTACCTCGCTTGCTTCTTTCTTCCTCTTATCTCTCTCTTCTTTCTTTTAAATTCTTCTAAGCTCATCTTCTCTCTTTTTCGCTTCATTGACTTTCTTCTTCTCCTCTTTTTCCTTGTGTTTCTGCTCCTTTTTCTTAATTTTATCCTCTTTTTCTTGAGCTTTACGCTTTGAAGCTTGATAGAATTCATCGCCGGTCAAGATTTCAGAATGCTCACTTCGTCTTTTTCGCGAATTAATTCGGCGCTGGGTAGAGTCAGTAAGCGGCATCAGCTGTTGAAGATTTGAGACAAATTCAGCTTCTTGAACAGAATTTCCTTCTGTCACATTTTGTCCATCACCTTCAAATTCAACGAATTCATGTCGTTGAATGGAAGAAGTAACAGTAGGTACACCCATTTCATGCACTTGATTCTGAGGTAGATCCGTGATCAAGGAAGGTGCAAACTCAGCGTCCGTGAAAATCTTCGGATTGAACGGATGTATTCCAGTGCAGTGAAATCCGTTTTTAGCTATTTCCATCTTGCAAACCTTCTTATAGGCTGCGTTCACCAGACCTGCGATGTCGTAATCACTGATTCTCAAACCAGGATTCTTGCGTATCCACAAAGCGCACTCATCTGCATATGCTAGTTTGAAAGGTTTCATGAATGTCCGATCTAGAGGTTGCAACTTGTGACTCGTGTGTGGAGGTAAACTCAGAAGGTGCACATAATGAGCACGAGCATACTCGATGACATCAAGATCCTTGTGACTGCCATGGCCGTCCAACACGATGAGAATTTGAGAAGCTTCTGTTGGTTTCGTTATTTCGATAAAATTTATCTGAAACACAAGAAAATTCTCTCCATCCATCCAACCATTCTGCTGTGCAACACCAACACTTCCTTCCGGAGCATCAATCATCAAACGCGGATTCATCATTTTTCGCGGGAAAACAAACAGAGGTGGAATGAACGTGCCTGCTGGGCCCATGCAGAATAGGATTGACACATTTTTTCCTCTTTCTGCCTAAGTGAGCTTTCCTACCTAACGCTTTCCTTTTAGAGAAATAACCATCGAATTGCCGTGAACGCAAGTTACGCCTGTTTCGTCACAATTGAAGATTTGAAATTGTTGAAAACGATATTTCGGATAAAGCTCTTGATACTTCGAAAAAAAGCGCTCAACTTGAGGCTTATTGAAGCCGACAGCACGTGCGAGACTAGTTGATTCAGGCTTAAAAAGCGACAATTCCGGATGTCTTTTCAAAAAATCATAATAAAAACCTTTTTCTGCTATTATATTTGTTTTCGAGAATCTGTGAGGAAGTGATAACCTCTCAGCTAAATCAAAAGCTAACTTCAAAAATTCTTTTCGTGATAGAGGCATGAGACGATTATCGAGATCTACCATGTAATCAACCACACGGAGAGACTTTTGGTATTACACTGTTAAAAATGTTTGCAATTTTAATATAGATTTACGATACATTTGTATAGTAAATCTAAAAACTCGATCTATGAAATAGTAATTGAGAGGCTGCATAGTAAATTTCATATACATGTATATTGGTCAACTCTTAGAAAAGTCAGGTAAATTCACTTTACACAAATTAAAATTAATTTTGGCAGTAATCGTCAATTCCAAATAATAAAGCATGATATTTTTTTCTAGTTAAACATAAATTATACTGGGTTTTAAGTGGAAAAGTTCAATTAAGCGAATAATTAAGACACCTAACCTAAAAGCAGCGGTTTTTTTGTTAAAATTCTGACATTTACAGTGAATTTTGAAGAAAATCTCACCTGTACGTTGCACTTTGATTATAAATATGAATTTAGTCGATGAATTGTAGGTTATTACTTTAGTTTTAAATATTTGACAAGCTTTGTGTGCATCAAAGAACTTTCAACTTTCACGCGCTCTGTTTTACTATACATGTATATTAATTTTACAAGATGATGGTATATTAAATTTACTACACGTATATGCATATTGCTTCCATTAAATTTATAGTAAAATCGCTATAGAAATGTCTAACAGTGTAATATTTCTTTTATCGCATATTCATAATTAAAATAAAATATACGAATTTAGGGATAATCGAGGTACGGTTAGAAAAAGTAGAATAGTGACTATGAAAATACAGACTAATATTTCTGATTGGAATAAATCGTAAGAATATTAGACTCTTACACAAAAAAAATTACAGTTTTTCTAAGTCGCTGTATTAAATTTTGTAATGGAATCAAATAACGAAAATTGGTATAGTGCTTTGATGGAAGCGAAACAAACGCTTTGCAATCTTTCTAAACCACTATACGAAAAATGGGGGTCACGTGATCTTGTGTTTCACGCTGGCGCATGGCAAAAACAAAGACGGGTGGAAGTGTATATGAACGCACACTATTGCATGGGGTACAAATGCTTTTTAATATATACACTGTTAAAAATGTTTGCAATTTTAATATACATTTAATATACATTTGTATATTAAATCTGAAACCTAGGTATACGGAATTGCCATTAAGAGACTATGTTATTAAATTTCATATACCGCATACTGATCATTTATCAGAAAAGTCCGATATTTGCACTTTACAAAAATTAAAAACAATTCTGGCACCAATTTTCAATTACACTGTTAAAAAAATCTGATCGAAATTTAATATACATGTGAGTAA
>CAKNYM010041699.1:6289-32993 GCA_932195095.1 Andricus curvator
AATAATTATTTCTATGGCAATTTTTATAAGAATTTCAATGGAGATTACAATGAGAATTGCAATGAGGATTTTGATGAAAATTTTGATGAGGACTTTCATGAGAATTCCAACGAGAATTTCGACGAGAATTATTTCGATAAGAATTTCGATAAGAATTGCAATAACAATTTCGCTGACAATTCCGATGAGAATTTCCATGAGAATTTTAATAAAACTTATTTTCATTAGAATTTCGATGAGAATTTTCATGAAAAATTCGATGAGAATTTCCATGAAAATTTTGGTGAAAATTTCCATGAGAATTCCGATAATGATTTCGATGACAATTCCGATAACAATTTCGATGAGAATTATTTTGATAAGAATTTCGAGCAGAATGTCGTTGACAATTTCGATGAGAATTTTGATGAGAATTATTTCGATAAGAATTTTTATGGTAATTTCGATTACAATTTCGATGACAATTTGGATGAGAATGTTTATGAAAATTATTTCAAAGAGAATTTCCATGAGAATTTCGATAAAAATTTGGATAACAATTCCGATAAAAATTTCGATGAGAATTTGGATGAGAATTATTTCGATAAGAATTTCGATGATAATTTCGATGACAATTCGGATGAGAATTTTGATAAAAATCATTTTGATGAGAATTTCCATGAGAATTTCGAATAAAATTTATATGATAATTCCGATGACAATTTCGATGAGAATTATTTCGACAAGAATTTCGAGGAGAATTTCGAGAACAATTTCAATGAGAATTTTGATGAGAATTTCAATAAGAATTTTGATGAAAATTTCGTTAAAAATTTCCATGAGAATTTCGATATACGATGTGATGCGATTCGGGGTTAGAGGCGCGGGAGGGTAATGGAGACCGTGATTTAAACGACTGAATAGGCTACGAAACCCTTTTTTAGGCACATGTCGCTAATTTGACTATTTTTTTCAAAAAGAAGCAAAATAGTTGCATCGGTAAAAAAAAAGTGTCAATAGTAGCGTGAGTCCGAGGTCATCTACTTTACAACCCTTCATCACCAAGACTCAGTCATCGTTTTATGCATAAGAATCCACGAAGCTAAGATTAACATACGATTTAAAAACAGAACTTCTGTATCTCTCTTATTAATACGCGTTACTTTGCATAATGCACGATAGACAGATAAACGAACAAGCCCAGAACAATTTATCGTAGCAGAAAGACATAGTATAACATCAGCACTACATATAGAGACTTGCATTTTATCATCGCAATTGGCTAAGAATCTTTTAAATTCAATCTCATACGAGTAGAAATACCTCAACGAAAATCTCTGAGCTACTGAAGGTCGTCAGGATTCTTCGATGAGTCGTGCATAAAGTGTAACGCAGCTCAGAAACAACTTCGTTATTAGCTGTCTCAACATTAAGAGGGCTTATAAGTTTCCTCGCTCTATAATACTCGTTTCAAATTCTTGAGGGAATAAACTCCCACGAGGTCTCTCAATCATTCCTGGCAATTATGCCATTCATCATGATCCTTTATTTTCTACCCCTAGTTCAAAGCGAGTGGTCTTGAAACTTAATCTCTTTTCGCATTTTAACTTAGCCATTTGCAGACTTCAAAGTACAAAATACTCCCAAAAGAGGGGAAATAGGGTGATTTTTCACGAAAAAAGGGGAATAATAGGGGAATAATTTATTTTCAATCAAATTCATAGATAGCATATTGATTATTGAATTCAATATGAAACGCTTTAGCGTCCTAAGATTTCAAGTCGAAACATATTGAATTTTCAACAAAATAGTTGAATTTTCAACCAAAAAAGACGAATTTTAAATAAAAGAATTGAATGTTTAACCAAATGGTTGAAGTTTCGATCTATAAATATAAAATTTCAACGAAATGGTCGAATTTTCTAACAAAAAAGATTAAACTTCAAACAAAACACTTCCACTTTCAACCACAAGTTAAATTTCCAAGCCAAACAGACAAATTTTTTAGAAGACAGTTGAATTTTAAACAAAAAAGATGAATTTTCAACCAAAAAGTTTAATTTTCTATCCAAAGGTGCACTTTCAAACAAATTGTTGAATTTTCAAATAAAAAGGATATGTTTTCCACCAGAAATGAAATATTTAAATTGTAAGGTAAAACAAATTAATTTGCAACCTTGAAAGAAAACTAATTTTCAACAAAATACTTGAATTTTTATCCAAGGAGGATGAATTTTCCACCAATAAGATTAGTTTTATACCTAGAAAGATGAATTTTCAACAAAATAGATGAATTTTCAACCAAAAAAGATAATTTTTCAAGCCAGAAAGACAAATTTTCTACAAAACAGTTGAACTTTCGAACCGAAAATATGAATTTTCAAACAAAAAGGGAAATTTTCTTGCAAATGGTTAATTTTTCAAAAAGCCGTTGAATTTTCAAACAAATAGTGACCGAATCCATTTCAAATCAGGCACTTGAAATCGCAGAATCTCTCGGGGACGAAATATGTTGTTTTTTAGAGGAAATTAGACGATACGTATTTTTCCGATTTGCAAAAAAAAATTGTGTAAAAAGTTATGAGTATTTGAATGTTGTGCTTTGTTTTTCAGAAAACTCGATTTTTTTCTTCAAACCTCTATAACTATTGACCTAGATAAGATATTTATTACTTTTCTTTTGGATTCTAATAGCGCTCGTCGTCTTTTTTCAAAATCCGCCGGAAAATTAAAAAATGGGTTAATATTAACAAAATGGAAGCGGTTTTTCTGAAAAAATTAAAAGTCGATTTTCTCAAAAACCCCACCTTTAAATTTTTTGCCCATTTTTTTTTTTTTTTTGAACTTGTACTTCGATAATAGAGATATCTTGTAAGTTTGATGCCTGCTAAATAAATTTTGTAGCCAAGAGAATTCTTTTTTCTTACAATCGAATTATCTACTCAAAAATGGTTTAGCCCGCATGACACTGATAAGATGCCTTTCTTCTATTAGTAGAAACTTTTCAAACATATTTTCAAGAATAAGAAAGGTGGGGTTTCCAGAAAATAAGTTTTTTTCATGTTTTCAAAATTTGAAAAAAAAATAAAAACGATTTCCTTGAAAACCCCACCTTCCTTATTCTCCTAAATATTTTTCAAAAGTTTCTACTAATAGAGGAAAGGCATCTTATCAGCATCATGCGGCGTGCAAACTTTTATCTTAACATTTTTTCGTATCTGTCATTGTTTCCAAGAAAAAGTAGAACATTCGATTGTAAGAAAAAATCATTCTCCTGGCTATAAAAGTTAATTAGCAAGCATTAAATTTACAAGATATCTTCATTGTCAAAGTACAAGTTCAAACAAAAATTGAAAAACAAATTTGAAATTTGAAAAACAAAACACAAAATTAAAATACGCATAACTTTTTAGACATTTTTTTTTTTTGCAAATCGGAAAAATACGTATCGTCTAATTTCCTCTAAAAAGCAACATATTTCGTCCCCGAGAGATTCTGCGATTTCAAGTGTAGAACCCTGCCTGAACCCTGCGTTCTAAATATTCTCAATACAATTTTTTTTTTTTTAAAGACCAGCATGCAACTGAAATGATCAACTTTCTACCAAATAGGACGAAATTTTGACTAAAAGAGCTGAAGTTTGAACCAAAGAGCAGAATTTTCCACAAAAACAATTGAATTTTCAGCCTGAAAATAAGAATTTTCAACCAAAAAGATAATTTTCAACCAAATAGTTTAATTTTCTACCAAATTGTTGAATTTTCAATCCAAAAAGAAAAATTTTCTACAAAATAGTTGAATCCTCGATCAAAACAGATTAATTTTCAACGAAACAGTTGCATTTTGAACAAAAAAGAATGAATTTTCAACTAAGAAGATTAATTTTCTATCAAAATAGACGAATCTTCAACGAAATACTTAACGAAATACGAAATAATTCAAATAGTTGAATCTTCAAGTAGAAAAGATCAATTTTCAATTATTAATATCAATTTTCAATCAAAAATAGAATGGTTACATTTTTAGATTGAAAAATTATTTTTCATTCAAAAAAAAACAACAGTTTTTAACACAATAGTTAAATTTTCAACGAAAGAGATGAATTTTCAACTAAAATAATGAATCTTTAACAACAATAAAATTAATTTTTAATAAAGCTGTTCAACTTTCAACGAAGCAGTTCAATTTATAACCAAACAAGATTAATTCTCAACCAAAAATCTAATAATAATTGATATTTCAACCATGAAAGATTTTAATTTAAATACAAAGGAAGGTAAATTCAACCAGACAAATTTTTAACCAAATAGTGGGATTCTCATCGAGAACAGATTAATTCAACCAAACAGTTGCATTTTTACCCAACAATGATTAACTCTCTACCAAAAGAGTTGAATTTCCGACCATAAAAGATGACTTTTTAACAAAATAGTTGAATTCCCAATAAAAGAAATAAATTTCCAACCAAATAGTGAATTTTTAACCATGCGAGATGAATTCTGAACCAAAAATATAATAGTAGACTTTTCAACGAACAATAATTAACTTCTAACCAAAAATAGTTGAATTTTCTTATTGGGTTCTATTAATTAGATTCGCATTTAAGCAAAAAAAACGAGAAAAAGGGAAAAAGGGGAAGTTCCTTTAAAAAAATGGGTAAAAGGGAATTCTCCAAAAAAGGAATAAAGGGGGGAATAGGGGAAATAGTGTGAAGGCTGCTTTTTTACCTTAAATTAGTCCCAAATTTGAAGGTTTCAAACTGGGATGCTGTTAATTAAAATTAAAATATTTTCAAAGCATTGAAGCCCAATTTTAATTATAAGGCTGGTAATTTAGGTTTATTAAAGACATCAAACGTCTCTTAGTTAAGTGTGACCTGAATGTACGTTTTAGTTTATTAAAAACCAGATATTCAACTTATAGCTGTTATAGTCGGCTTTAATTCAAAACTGAATCAGCTTTAATTTTGCGGCTTTCCAAATTAAAAATTTTCAAGTAAAATTTTATAAGTCCAAATCATTGGAAATTCAATTTTGTATAATTTTGAAATAAATAACACTAGTTCAAAGTAAAGTTTGAGATCTCATATAATTTGAATTCTTAAAACATTCAGGTTTGCTACAAATTCCCAATTTTCCCTGCCCGTCATAATTTTTTCTTCTAGGCATAAAAACAACCGTTCTACCTTGAAGATCAATAATATCAGGACAAAAGAATGTTTCTAAATTTATATTTAATGCTTTTAATAAAATAGATGAACTTTTAACCAAATACTTCATTTTTAATCCAAAAAGGTGAATTATATTCAACAAAAAGATCAATTTTCTACCGAGAAGGGAGAATTTTAAACAAAATACATGAGTTTTCAACCAAGAAGATTAAATTTCTATCAAAAAATAAAAATTTTCAACCAAATAGCGGAAATTTAAAACAAAAAATATGAATTTTCAACAAAAAGTGGAATAGTTAAATTTTGAATCAATAAAATCAGATTGCTGTGAAAAAACTAATTTTCAACAAAATAGTTCAATTTTCAACCAAAGAAATTAATTTCCAACTAAAAAAATAATTTTTCACCCAAAGAGATTAATTTTCAGCCCAAAAGATTAATCTTCAACAAAATACATAAATTTTTAACAAAATAGATAAATTTTTGCTCAAGGAGATGAATTTTTATCAAATCAACTTGAACTTCAGTTTGTCGAAAATTCCCTGACTCATCTTTCAGGACGAATTTTCAACAAAATAGTTGAATTTTCAATGCAGAAATACGAAATTTTATGAAAACAGTTGAATTTTTAACAAAATAATCAAATAACTTTAACTTAAGTTTGTTAAAAATTCCTTGATCAGTTTCAAGTTCCCTGACCTGTAGCAACCCTGAGCAGTAGGGTGAACCGAGAAAAAAAATTTCTAGCAGTCGATTTCTAATAGCAAAAAACTGTTAGTTCTTGATGAGCTGCATTTAATGTTACATTTTTTTGAAATTGATTAATATCTTTTACCTCCTCAAGCGTGTTATAAAAGACAAAAATTGAATTTAAGCGTAAAATATATGAACAAATTAATTCTTACAGTCGCCAATTCTTTACATATGTAGAAATATATGCCTGAAGAATTTACGGAAGTACCTATTTGATATTAAAAAAATGTGGAAAATTAAAAATAGGACAAATTTTTTTCAAATTTTAATCTTATCTTTATTGAACCCCGCGCAGAAGATTACTGGAAAAATAAATTATGAGAAGTAAATAATTAATTTATGAATTATTACACTCTCTCGGTAATCTTATGAGCGGAATTCAAGATAAAATTCAAATTGAAAAAAAATTTTAGTCAATTTTTAATTTTTGATATATTGTTATTCTCAAAGAGATACTTCCATAAATTCTATACGCATATAGTTCTACATATATAACAAAAATTGGTGACTGTAAGACTTCATTTTTTATATATATTTTACGCGTAAATTCAATTTTTTCCATTTTCAACACGCCTCAGGAAATAAAAGATATTGATAGATTAAACAAAAAATTAACAGTATATTCAGCTCATCAAGAAGTAACAATTTTCTGCTATTAGAAATTGATCGCATAAAACTCGTTTTTTTTCGGCATGCTGAACAGTCCAGCACCAATGTATCAAACTTGGATTTCCTAAATTGTTCACAGAAAAATGAACATAACTCTCGCTCAAATTTGCATCCCTCGCAAACGCCAGTGCAATTTTCCGGAAGACTGGCCATGATCGCTTTTCTGTCTGGCCTTCTCTTCATCGAATTTTCAGAGACTGAGATTAATGGTGGCACGTGACGCCTTCCAGCAAGGAAACCCTTCTGTGTATGATCAGCCAAGGGATATTTAATAGTCAGGGATCACGTTAGCGGAAGGCAACGCAAAAAAGAGGAAAGAAGTATATGGACTGCACGGAGTGCTGAAAAGCACCGAAACGATAGCTACGAAATGCATCAGCTTTGAAAGGCCCTTTGCGAGGGTACGACTCTGTGTGCTCTTTACACACGTGGAAAAAAGGTGTTCGTAAAAGTTCGCTTACCCTTTGCTGCAATCGTAAAAAGCGAGTTCCAACTGAACAGAGGCAGAGATTGGAGCAAGGTAGTCTTGCAAGAGGAGATCAATAGACCTTCCAACGTGTCACTGGAAGCCCTTAGTTCCTGATCCTTTGCACTCCATGATGTCGTCTCGGCTTGATATTTGATCAATGTTCTTGATCTTCGAGATCCTGTGACTTTCAGGGGTATTAAATTCGACCCAGGTCCACATGTCTGCAATAAGTGTAAAAGAGATTGGATACCGATCAAAAGAAAGAAAAGCAACTATCATTAGGGGCTGAAAAATAACGCTTACTTGCTTCCGGTTTCACTTAAGGTATGTTAAGCTGGCACAACACTATTGAGGTATGGAGATGTAACCTAATTCATGATTTAGGGCTAATTTGGGCCCCTATTCCCAAATTTAGGGCTCTATTATTTTTTGTAAAAAATATTGTTTGCGCTAGCTTAACGTTAAGCTAGCCGAACATTGCTGTAAAACGTACTAAAAAAGATTTTACAGACAACTTACCTTATACAATAATTTAGGGCTCATTTAGGGCTCTGGGAATATGATAATCAAAATTTAAAAAAAAAATATTCAAACAATATTTGTTTAAACAATCCTACTAAAAATGAATTGAACAGATTTATTTTCTTACCCCACGTTAAGGCTCATTTAAGGCTCCCCGAATATGATATTTGAACTTTAAAAAGAACTGTTTAAAAAATTATTGTTTAAACAATTTTTTTTTTATTTTGATTATCATATTCCCAGAGCCCTAAATTATTTTATAAGGTGAATTTGATGTAAAATCATTTTTAGTACGTTTTACAGCAATGTTCGGCCAGCTTAACGTTAAGCTAGCGCAAACACTATTTTTTTTTTAAATATTGGAGCCCTAAATTTGGGACCACGAGCCCAAATTAGTCCTTAATGAGCCCTGAATTATGCGAGTGGAAAGAGTGGGTTTTATGATTTTCTTCACGTATTTTTTATAACGTTAAGGTGGCACAACACCATGTGTAACAAAGAAAAAAGAGCAAAGGAAAAATCGCACGACTTTCGGTCGACGATATTTCAGAAGCCTTAAATGAGCCTGAGATTATGCAAAAGAAATGAAAAAAAAATTTGTTCGTTAATTTGTTCAAACAATAATTGTTTAAACCATTTTTTTTGGAGTTCAAATATCATATTCGGGGAGCCCTATATGAGCCTTAACGTTGGGTAAGAAAATAAATTTGTTTAATTAATTTTTAGTAGGATTATTTGAACAAATATTGTTTAAACATTTTTTTTAAATTTGATTATCATATTCCCAGAGCCCTAAATGAGCCCTAAATTATTGTATAAGGTGAATTTTCTGTAAAATCATTTTTAGTACGTTTTACAGCAATGTTCGGCTAGCTTAGCGTTAAGCTAGCGCAAACACTATTTTTTACAATAAATAATAGAGCCCTAAATTTGGTAATAGAAGCCCAAAATAGCTCTAAATGAGCCCTAAATTATGAATTAGGTTACATCTCTATACCTCAATAGTGTTGTGCCAGCTTAACATACCTTTCCACGCAAATATGCGTGCATTTGAAAATGATCATACATCAGCTATTGTTGAAAGGTAAACAATTATAAATATTCATCTACATTTTTTAACGATCAGGATATTCAATATTTTTAATTTGCAAAAAGATAAATTAGAGGTAGTTTTTAGAGTCATTTAGAGGTAAAATGGAGATGTCGATTTGAATACATCATGTTCTGCTTCAAACTGAAGAATATTTTTATCTTCATAACAATTATCAAAAGAAAATTATTAAGGATTTTTAACAACTGTTAGCGAAACATAACCCATTACAAAGCAAATTTTATTTTTTAGTCCACATCTACAAGCCAAGACCTTCAATTTTAGTAATCTTCGAAGACAATCGAACCAAAAGAAAAAATCCCAGCAAAGTGGTCTAAAAACTGAAATCTTTTGACAACAAAAAAATATCAGTAGGGTAATGGGTACCGTAATTGGCCTTCTTTGACAATGATTGAGTACTTCAAAGTGATCATATATTAAGAAATATTGACAAATAAAACTTATAATAAATAGCGTGGAGTGTGTTGAGAACAATCTTACACTGTTTATTAAGTTTTATTTGCGAATATTTCTTAATTACGTATATTTAAAGCAAATGGCCAATCATTGGGGAGGGGAATGGCATTACCCTATGTCATAGCAAATTTTATTTTTCAAATCACATCCATATGGTTCTTCAGTTTGAGCCATCCCCGAATAAAATCAGACTAATAGAAAATTTTCCAACATATGGTAGTTTAAAAAACAAAATTTCTTCATCTTTCTTATTTTTCAACGTCTGATAAGAAAAAAACGTTGCTACAACATAGACAATTTTTATTTTAATGAACATCTACATGCCAAAACCTTCAATTTGAGCCATCTTTGAAGACAATCGATATGAAATAAAAGATCCCAGCACAGTGGTCTGAAAAATTAAGTTTCATCATTTCGTAATCTTTAACAAAAAAAAAACATTAGTATGACGTGACGAATTTTATTTTTCAATGCATATCTACATGTCAAAAATTTGAATTTCAGCCATCCCCGAAAAAATTGCACTAAATAATACAAAAGCTTCCAGGATATAGTGATCTGAAAAAGAAATCATTTCATTTTTTCTATTTTTCAACATCTGATTACAAAAAAAAATTACTATGATATAGCAAATTTTACTTTGCAATGCAAATTAACATTTCTAAACGTTCAATTTGGACCATCCCTGAAAAATATACGATTAAAAGTAAAGTTTCCAGCATAATAGAGGTCTAAAACAAATTTCTCATTTTTAATACTTTTTAACCACTAATAACAAAAAAGCGACACTTTAACAGAGTAAATTTTATTTTCTAATCTACGCCGAAATGTCAAACGCTTCAATTGCCATCTTCGAAGACAATCGATCTGAAAATAAAAGTTTCCAGCATAGTGGTCTACAAAATGAAATTTCCTCATTTTTCAATCTTTGATAACAAAAAAACATAATTATGTCATCTCACAATTTGTTTTTTAATTCATATCTAAATGTCAGGACCTTCAATTTGAGCCATCCCCGAAAAAAATCGGACTAGTAGAGAAGCTTCCAGCAAGTCGATTGAAAAACAAAATTTCCTTAATTTTCTCATTTTTCAATCTTTGGTAACAAAACAACATCACTATGACGGCAATTTTTTTATGCACATCTATATGCTAAGATCTTTAATTTGAGCCATCTTTAAAGACAATTTATGTGAAAGAAAAGATTCCAGGATCGTGGTCTAAAATATGAAATTTCCTCATTTTTCAATGTTTTATGAGAAAAAACATCCGTGTAGCATCGCAAATTTTATTTTGTATATTATAGTAAATTGTATTTTCTAATCCACATCGAAATGTCAAACGCTTCAATTTAAGCCATCTTCGACGACAATCGATCTAAAAACAAAAGATTCCAGCATAGTGGTCTAAAAAATGAAATTTCCTCATTTTTCAATCTTTGATAACAACAAAAAACATCATTATGTCATATCACAATTTATTTTTAATTCCTATCTAAATGTCAAGATCTTCAATTTGAGCCATCCCCGAAAAAAATCGGACTAGTAGAAAAGCTTCCAGCATAGTCGATTGAAAAACGAAATTTCCTTAATTTTCTCATTTTTCAATCTTTGGTAACAAAACAACATCACTATGACAGCAAATTTTTTTATGCACATCTATATGCTAAGGTCTTCAATTTGAGCCATCTTCAAAGACAATTTATGTGAAAGAAAATATTCCAGGACGGTGGTCTAAAATATGAAATTTCCTCATTTTTCAATATTTGATAAGCAAAAAACATCTGTATGGCATCGCAAATTTTATTTTTTAATGAACATCTACTCGTACATACCCAGACCTTCAATTATAGCCAACTTTAAAGATAATCAAACCCAAAGAAAATATTTTTCCACGAAGAGTTTTCCATTTTCTTGACTTTTGCAAGTTTTTTTTTCAAAATCCTTTACTTTTCCCAGAACAACAAAATTCCCTAACTTTTCACTTATTTCGAGGTTTCTTTTTACCTACATCTACCCTATGCCCAGTCATAATACTTTCTTCAATGTTTCTGTTTCACAAAATAAATAAAATATGTAAGTTTTGGTCAAGTATAAAAGTGTTCTCAGCTAGTTCGAAATCAAGAACTGAAGTATAGAAAACCTGTATGTCCCATTTTTTCGAAAGTCTACTGATTTCATCAAAAATATGTTTATATCTCAAAATATCAGATATATTTTTTCAAGACCTGCAATTTTACAGGAATATTTCTTTTACAAACTTAATATTTTACAAAAAGAGAACGAAATATATGACAAGCCAAAAAAGGCCTTATTGATAGCCCACCTTTTAAAACTCAAGTTTTCAAAAGCTAAAGAAGTTCTAATTTGAAGTAGGTACCTATTCAAAACTGAAATGTAAATTAAAGCTTTCTATGTACAATTATAAACCCAATATTTGAAAATTCAACCCAGGTTTTGAACTTCAAATGTTCAAAATCATAGTTTGCAAAATTCATCAAAATATCATCATAGAAATCATTTTTCATTGAAATAATGAAAATTGGATACTTTTCGATTGAAATTTGACCATTCAGTCAATTTCAGATTAATTGCATTAGACAGTAAACAATTTACAATTAAACCCCTCATGAATGTACAATTTAATGAAAATTGGAAGCCTTAATAGTTGAATAATTTTCAATTAAATAATTGGATAAATTACAGACCGAAACGCTCAAACTTCAATAATTTCTAATTATAATCCAAGTTTTACAAAACAAAATAAAATCGATCAAGAAATAAATAAACTGAAATCCAACAGGGCCTTATGTTGAACAATTTCAACCTGAAATGTTAAAAATTTTGTGTTTTAAGCTTTTTTTAAGTTAAACAATTATAAATTGAAAACGTTGAAAACTGAATAATTTCTGATTGAACATTTACAAGCCGAACAATTTCATATTAATTGCAATGGAAAGTGGTGTTGAGTCATGCCAACCCCAGACAATTCACATTGCAGCAAGTCACGTTTGCGGCAAGTCACATTTATGGCAAGTCACATTTGCAGCAAGTCACAAATCAGCATCTCTCCTTCGGAAAAATTTAAAATCCACAAAAAATTGGCAAACGTGCGGGAAGACAATCCTGTGATTTTTTTCAATTTTTCCGCACTTCAAATTTTTCCGAATAAAAGATGCCGTCATGTGACTTACCGCAATTTTTCTTACCGAAATGTGACTTGCCGGGGGTTGGCATGATCCGGACCCTGAAAAGTGATTGATACTGTTTAATATATATATATATACAACTAACACCTAATAATAATAATTATAAAATATAATTATTTTCAAACGATACAATTTGGAAAGATTTGAAAACCAAACCATTTTCAATGTTTCGATATATGATTTCAATTCAATATTGTTTAGTTTTAAAAGATTCCAGTTTGAAATAATTTTGATGCTGAAAGGGGAAAGTCATACAAATTTTATAATATTTGAAATCATTCTGACTTTTTTGTATAATAAATTAACAAGGTTAAAGACTCCACTCATGCTTGAAATCAAAAAATTGTAATTGTAATAGATTTAAGCAATTGCATTATTTTTACGGAAACTCATTTCAAAAGTCAAAAAGGTTAAAGGCTTCTTCTTCATTCCTGATATTTTGAGTAATGAAAAAATGAAAAACTTATTATGCGAAAGAGAAAATCAAAGTAACATAGCAAGTAAAACGTCAAATATATCTATTCCGAAAACATTAATTTCTAATTCATAATTTCATTTTTGTACAATTTCGAAGATTTTAAATTAATCCCAAAGAATGCCATATATTATAAATTGAATATCATTTCCTTTTACACGTATGTGTTTTTAAACTTTAAATAAAAAACGAACCAATTGAACAAAGCAGGAATAAAAAAAGCATCTCCGCTTTCTATTATATATGAAATTGTGTCTATTAACCTGAAAGTATTTACAGTTTACACATAGATTGGAAATGTTTTAATTTTCTGAGCAGATTAATAAATATGAATTATTAGCGAAAAAAAATTATGGACGCAGTAAATTTGTAACCTTTTCATAATCTTGTGAGTAAAATGAGTTTCAAGTCAATCTAAAGAATTAATTGAATTATTTTTCAATTCAAAACACTTATTTGTACAAATTACTTATCAAATTTAAATTCTGACCTACAAAAAATACCGACGCAGTCAACTTAAAAATTTATATACTTTTATGAGTGACATGACTGTTGTGTCAGTCTAAAGTTGATCAAAATTTACAAATACTATCTACATTTGCATAATTAAAATTGATTAGGTGTAAAAATATTTTTAAGTTTTTAATTATTATTGAATCTCAAAACAAAATAATTTTTAAAAAAATCATCACTGCTAACCAACTTCATGCTGTGATCAGAATGTATTAGCTGCGAACAGAAACAACTCCATACTGCAAACACTTGTCGATTATTATTATTAATTCGCTTGTTCGCATCAAGAAATATTTTTTTCGGGCAGGAAGTAATAATACCAGAAATCAAGTAAAGAACATTGTTTTCCAATTTTATTATGAAATGTTAGGAAGTGGGTCAGAATCGTATAAAGGTAAGAGACCATAAAGTTCGACGACCGCTGTCGTCATCGACAATAAAACCTTATTGATGGAGAAGAAGTAATTGAGTAGGAGACCCTTGCAATTCCGTTGGTATCGGACGTTACATGTTTTCCGGGTAAGTGTGCTGCCAACTTCATGCCACATGGTTCTGACGGCTCACGTGATGGATACTACTACACTACCCAACCACCTTCTATTTTCAACCCCCACTAGCACTGGTGCAATATTTCACACCTTATTTACTTTTCAGCTACAACAGACTTCGCTTTTGTAGTTTCTACATACATGAGAAAAGCATTGCGACACGTGCCACGAAACAAACGGGATAAGAAGAAAATAATGGAAACGGTAGTCGCTCGGAAAATACATTCGCGCCAATCGAATTCGAGATTTATATTTGATACCCTCTCGCTGCGCGTCTTTTCTTGAAAATTTACTGCAACAGATTTCCGACCAAGTGAGTATAAAATTGTATGGGATGGACAGAAATCACGATTTTCCAGAGAAAAGACTTCAGGTAACAGAAAATTGACTTAGGAGCCATTCAAAAGCTACGTCACGCTATTTTGAACTCTTGTTCCACCCCTTTCCTTCTTCGTCACAGTTCCTCACACAAAGCTTGTACTCCCGAGGTCATGACGTCACAAATACGAACATGCCCCCCCCCCCCCTTAAGGGAGGTTTCTGATTTAGTGTCAAAAAAATATATTTTTTTTTTAATCGCTCTCACGCTAGGATTGGGTCTCCAGGATAGCCTCCTGAAGTCTTTGTGAAGTTCCCGAGCTTCTTTTATGCTGAAGAGCTATGCACGCTCGCGCGTATTTGAGCACGGCGGCGTCGCCCTAATCACGGAGCCGAGCAGCCGAAAAATTTATTTTCCATTTTCATGCGTTACATTTTCCAAATAGGAAAAAGAAACAATCCAAAAATTATCATGTATTTCTAAAATTGCTAATATTTAATGCATTCTTCCTACAATAATTTTAAATAAAAGAATTCTTTCAAAAATTGAGGTAAAAATTATTTAGGCTCAATTAGAAGAATTCAGAAAATATTCATAAAGAAACCCTGCAGATTGGAACGAATCATAAGTTTAGTGTCTCTATTTCAACAAAATTTTAATTAAGGTCGAAAAGAAGTCCATTTTATCATGTATAATTTTATGCAAAATGAGCATGCAAAAGATTCACAATTTAAAAAAAGTGAGCGGTTGTTTTTGGGTGACTTTTTCTCCCTCTTTTTTCTTTTGGTTATTTTTGTCTCTAATGAGCCGAAAAGTGAGGTAGTTTGGAAGTCTATTTTTTTTAATTGTGAATATTTTTCATGCTCATTTTGCATAAAATTATTCATGATAAAATGGATTTCTTTTCGATCTTAATTAAAAAAAGATCAGATTCTTTTGTACTAGCGTACTCATCGGACCTCTGCCGAAATAAAAAATGCTGGTAAGAATCCATAAACTCACTATTTTCTACTATTTTTCACCTGTTTTTGAGTATTCAGCCAGTTAATATGTATTATTGCTCGGTAAACCACTCCAAACTAATGAACAAAATGTTTCGATGATTTTGTTTAAACAAAATAGAGCAAATTTTATGGACAAAAATTACATTCTCCGCTTTTTCCCTACAATTTTTAAAAAAATGTATAATTTTTTTTCCTTTTGTGGTTCGCCTAGTAACTACGAGTGTAATATTTGCTGTTTTGCTTCTCGAAGCGGAAATGGTTGGACATCCGCCCTTACACCGCCAATATTTGTGGCTCTGCGAAACTAAACAAAATTTTTGTGAGTAATCTAAGTGGACGAATAAATCTTGAAAGTTTCTAAAAGATCCATTATTGCCTTGTCGTCAAAATTATCCGACAAAATCACTCTCATTTTCAGCCCCCTAAGCCAGACTAAGAGACTAAGAGACGTATTTTCAACAAAATACATGAACATGATTTTTTTAACAAATAGTTGAAGTTTCGAGCAAAAGAGACTCTTTTAACCAAGTGATCGAATTTTCAATCAAAAAAGAATTAACTTCAACAAACTGTTGCATTTTTAACTAAAAAGTCGAATCTTCAGGCCTAAAAGACGAATTTTTTAGAAGAAAGTTGAATTTTCAATCCGAAAAGACGAATTTTCTATCCGAAAGGACAAATGTTTAACAAAACAGTCAAAATTCCAACAAAATAATTCAATTTTAAATAAAATTGTTGGATTTTTAACAAACCATTAAATTTTCAACAAAATAGTTGCATTTTCAACATTTTTTCAGCATTTTCAACAAAATTGTTGAATTTTCACGCAAAAAAAAAAAATTTTTTAGAAGACAATTAAATTTTTAATACAAAAGGACGAATTTTCTATCCAAAATGACAAATGTTAAACAAAACAGTTATATTTTCAACAAAATAGTTGAATTTTCATCTAAAATTAGAAATCTTCAAAAACATCAAAATATTTCAATTTAAAATCAAAAATATTTCAATTCAACCAAAGAGACGAATTTTCATCAAAATAATAGAATCCTGAACCCAAACAAGATTGATTTTTTGCCAAATAGTTGCAATTTTAACCAAAAAAAGATACAATTTCTACCAAAAGAGATGAATTTTCAAATCAAAAAGAAGAATTTTCAACAAAACAGTTGAATTTTCGACCAAAAAAGATGACTTTAACAGGATAGTCGAATTCTCATCAAAATAATTAAACTTTCAAAAAAATAGTTGAGTTTTAATCAAATAGCTAAATTTTAACCAAACCAAAAATCAATTTTCAATCAAAAATGAAATAGTTAAACTTGCAGTTTATAAAACTAATTGTTAACAAAAAAAAACTAATTTTCAACAAAATAGTTTCATTTTGAACTAAAGAGATCTTTCACTAATAAAATGAATCTTTAAACAACTACTTTAACTTTCAACCAAGCACTTGAATTTTTAATCAAGAAGATTAATTGTCTATCAAAAAATACAAATTTTCAACAAAATACATCAAAAGTTGAATTTTGAACTAAAAACGTTCAATTTTCAGTTAAAAAAAATTTTATTTTCGACCAAAAATAAAGAATTTTCTACAAAAGATTTGAATTTTTAAACGGAAAAGATTTTTTATTCAAGAGAGAAAAAAATGTCAACCAAATTGTTCAATTTTCGAAACAAAAAGGTGAATTCTCTAGAAAACAGTTGAATATTAAATCCAAAAATATGAATTTTCAATTAAAGAGTTGAATTTTCAATGAAGGAGTTGAATGTTAAACTAAAAACGATCAATTTTTAACGAAAAATAGAATAGTTAAATTTGTAGTTGAAAAAATTGAATTTCAAACAAATTGTTGAATTTTCAACTAAAACCGTTCAATTGTAGCCAATAATGGATTAGTTAGATTTTAATTTTAAAAATTAATTGTGAACCAAAAAAGAACGAATTTTCAACAAAAGAACTCAATCTTCAACAAAATTTGAATTTTTAACCATAAGAAATTAATTGTGAATCAAAACTATAATAGTATACTTTTCAATTGAAAAGAATAAATTATTTTTCAATTAAAAATATTTGGATTTTCCTATTGGGTTCTATTTAGTTCGGCTGATGGTGACCATTCTTGAAGTGAATTGTGCAAATTGTATCACAAGCAATTTGATTTTTTTTATGTGTATGAACCATCAAAAAACATTTTAAAAATGGGAGGCATGCGCATTTTATTAAAAATGAGAAATTCCATTTTCCGATCAAACTATGATAGATAAGATACGAAGAAATGATAAAAATGAAACTTATCTCAAAAATATCTGTAAATTTTCTTTAGACCATTTTTCAATAAGACACATAGTTTTTGTTTTAATCGTGAAAAAATGTTATTAAAAATATAAAAAAATCGATTTTCCTTTTAAACTATGCAAGATACGAAAAAATGTTACAAAGTAAAATTATTTATCCCAGAAAGATTTACAAATTTTCTTCAGACCATTTTAGAGTAAGGCACGTAGTATTTGTTTCAAACGTAAAAAAATAGCATTACAAATTGTAAAAAATGTGCCCATGCAGCGGTCAGATTTTCAAAATAATATAATAAAAAAAATTTCAAAAAGGTTGCAGGGATATTTTCAGCTCCTTCATTCAAAACTTCCTTTTCTTTTAAATTTTTTTACGAAAATTTTATATAAGATTTTTTTAATTTAGTTCATCAAATATACACTTCAATTGAATCTGCTTAGTTCTGTTTTTGGGTGAACCTAACGACCAAACGAAAAACTACCATCCTTTAGGACCCAAGTTGGTGGTAGTATTTCATTTTGTCGTTAGGTTCGCTCAAAAACAGAACCTAGCAGATCATCTTCCTGCGGCATGGCTAGTAACAAGCATGGTAAGTCACGAAAGCAACAACCGATGTAGAAAACTGTTGTAGCTACTCCCTTTTTAGATGAATACACTGAAACCTGGAAGGAAGGACGTTTTCGGACATTGCCTGCACCGGCATTGATCCTAAGCCCAGGAAATCCAAATGTAAACAGTCAGAGCCGTGTGAATCATTTCCAATTGGGATACATAATATTACGCACTGCCCCCTTTGTCGCTACGCTGCTGGCGGTCACGCATGGCTGAGCAAGCCTCTTTTGACCCCGCGGCTCCTTTCTCACCAGGAAACTGCGGGGCCATCAGTTCTAGGAATATCGTAAATCCGAGGTTTCTAATTCCAGGTTCCAGTGTAGTAGAATACACCACTACTACGTTGGTGGTGTTATCATGGTGCCGCAAATAGAGTGCATTACTTTCTTTTGATTATTACATAAAAAATAGAATTTTCCCCGAAAAAACGGCCTTTTTAAAAGTCTTTCTACTCTTCTGATTATGTATATTAAAAAACTAGATAAAATTACTTCTCCATTTGGCCTCAGTTTATGAAGTCTGATTTAAAGATCATTTTCAGGGGCCTTACGTACCGAATTACTTTCTCCTTTTCAATATAATAATTTTTAATTTAAAATATTTAAGGCATATATATAAATCTGATGATAATTTTCCTGAAGATAAGGGTTTATTGAGATGCAAGTCAGATGGAGATTAATTTTAATAAAACGTTTCCCTCATCCATAAACCTTTTCCTAATATAAAACTTTATCGATATTGCAAGACTCCCTCTTGTTTGTTCATGAAGTAAGCTCGAGATGAACTCACTGTGCAAGAAGAAAGTGTCATTCCAATCTCATCCAATCGCAAAGATATTGGCCAATAAAAACTCAGAAGATGTAAGCGTGCAACAAACTACTACTCGCGAAGAGGGCATTCACGTTTTTCAGAACCAATACTTTACCACCGAGATTGAAATAACACTTTCTTGTCTGGATTCTCGTCAATTTGTTACAATGCTATAAAATAAGCTAAAGTGGAAGTTTTATGGGAAAAAGAATTTAATAGAAGATTCACCTTAAGTAAATATTATTTCAACTCAAAAGTATTCAAAATGTTTATGACCAAAGAGGAAATCTTCTACTAAACTTTGCCTCCCTTAGCAAAAAAAAAACAGGGAAATATGGTGATTTTTCACGGAAACAGAGGAATGATAGGAAAATATATTCTTTTACATAAAATTAATGTATAGTTAAATGTTTTAGAAAACAGTCTAGTTTTCAACCCGAAAAGATATATTTTTAAAAGAAAAGTTGTTTTTCAATAAAAAAATATGCTTTTTCAACCGAATAGTTAAATTTTCAACAACATTAATTTTAGATCAAACAGTTGCATTTAAACTCAAGCAGTTGAACTTTCAAACAAAAGATACGAATTTTCAAAAAAATAGTTGAATTCTTAACCAAATAGTTACATTTTCAACTTACGAATATGAATGTTCAACCAAATGCTTGAATTTTCAAACAAAAAAGAATAAACCTCAACCAAAAACAGCAGTTACATTTTCAACCAAATAATTTAATCTTCAAGCCAAAAAGACAACTTTTTTAAATGACAGTTACATTTTCAACCAAAAAGGATCAATTTTCTACCCAAAAAGATGAATTTTTAATCCAAAAGGAGTTTTTAACCAAAAATATAACTTGTTAAGAAACTAGTCATATTTTCAATTATATAATTAAAATTTAAAAAAAAAAGTTGAATTTTTAACGTAATACTTAAATTTTCAACCAAGCAGTTGAATCTTTAAGCAAAATAGTCGAATTTTTTAGAAGGCAGTTGAATTTTCAGCTAAGAAACCTGAATTTTCAAGCAAAAACTTTTCTACTAAAAGAGATGAATTTTCAATCAAAAAGGACGAATTTTCTATGAAAAATGACGAATTTTCAACAAAACAGTTTAATTTTCGACCAAAGAAGATTAATTTTTAACAAAATAGTGGAAATTTTAACAAAATAATTACATTTTTCTACAAAATAATTGAATTTTAACAGAATATTTGAATATTCAAGTATTAAAGCATAAATTTTCAACCAAATAGTAAAATTTTTTACCAAATAGTTAAATTATGAATCTACAAAGATGAATTTCCAACAATACAGTTTACTTCTCGACCAAAAAGATTAATTTTTAACAAAATAATTAAATTTTTAACAAATTAATTAAATTTTTCAACAAAATAGTTGACTTAGTGACTAAATAGTTGAAATTTTAACAAACAACACATAAATTTCCAACAAAAAAGTTAAATTTTCAAATATAAAAGATGAATTTTCATTTAAAAATGGAATAGGAGTTCAGCTTTGAACCAAATAGTTCAATTTTTAATCGAGGAAGATGAATTCTCAACGAAAAATGTTGAAAATTGAACTATTTGGTTAAAAATTCATGTATTTTGTTGAAAATTCAACTGCTTTTTATTTAAAATAATTTTTGTTAAATATTATTTATTTCATTTTTAGTTGAAGGATTATCTTTTATATTTGAAGATTCAATTATTTTGTTGAATATTTTACTAATTTTTTTCAAATTCAATTCTTTCCAAATTGAATGTTTGAAGAAATTAAAATTCTTTAAAAAACTGAAAATTGGTTAACAAATTACCGTGTATTTTTAAATTACCCATTAATGATGATGTACGAGAAACAATTTTCAAACGCCGTTAATCAACCTCACTATTACGTAAAAATTCAAAGTCACTTATGGGGTTTGAACTTTAAAAGTTATAATTGATTTTTTTTTCTTTGACCATTTTTGAATAAAATACTGAAACACGGAATTATTTGAAATATCATTGCGTTTAAATAGTAGATTTAAAAAATCCACCATTCTTTTTTAAGTAATTTTATTTGAATTTCGGAATTTTACTAAGTTTGTAATACTTAATATTAATATTAATAATATTAAGAAATTGCTATTAAAATGTGATTGTGATTAAGTATTAATTATTAATAAAATTTATCAATTCTTTTCTAATTAATCAATATAAATATATAAATCTATAAAATAATTTGTGGAAGAATTAAATATTTTAGATCTCCAAAGTAAAAATATATCATGTAAATTATTGTGAAAGTGATTTCAGACTTCACAGCCCAAAATGCTCTCAAATCCGGGGAAATAGGGTGATTTTTTATAAAAATAGAAGAATAATAGGGATCTAAGTTCTCTTAAATAACATTCATGTAGGTACCATATTCCTAAGACTTCAAGTCGAAATATATTGCATTTTCAACAAAATATTGTAATTTCTAGCCAAAAAATTTGAATTTTTAACAAAAAAGTTGAGTTTTATAGCAAAAAGTCGAATTCTTTAGGAAATATTCGACTTTTAAACCTAAAAAAATTAATTTTTAATCTAAAAGTTTATTTCTAAACAAGAAAGGTAAATTTTCAACTAACAGTTGCAATTACAACCAAATAGTTGAACTTTCAAGCAAAAAAAAGATACTTTAAGAATACAGTTGAATTCTCAACCAAGAAAGATTAATTTTCAACCAAATAATGAAAAAAATAAGCCAAAAAATTGATCGCAGACATTTCAACTAAAAATAATTGATGAATAATTGATGAATTTTGAATCCAAAAGGATGAATTTTCTATTCAAAAAGATAAAATTTTCTGTTCAAAAAAACAGTTGAATTTTTTATAAAAAAATATGACCTCTTAACATAATAGTTGAGTTTTCAAAAAATAGTTGAAATCTCAACCAAATAGTAGAATTTTTAACCAAAAGAGGTACATTCTGAACCAACAATATAATAGTATACTTTTCAAATAAAAAGAATTAACATTCAATCAAAAAAGATTAGTTTTTGACAACGCAGTCAAATTTTCGACTAAAATAGATAAATTCTGAAACAAAAATATAATAGTAGACTTTTCAATTTAAAAGAATTGAATATTAACCAAAAATAGTTGGATTTTCTTACTAGGTTCTATTAATTCAGTTCTCATTGAAGCGAAAAAACGAGAAATAGTGGAATCTCCTTGGAAAGGGGGAAAAAGAGGAGATCCTTAAAAAAGGGGGAATAGGTAAAAAAATACTTCAATCTATGTTCTTTTTGGTAAAATTATACTTGTATGTTTCCATAAATTTTAAATTTTATATTTATTTAAAGGCAAAATATATAACACCTGAGCTTATGGCACACTCCAACTTCGAATCAGTTTTTTTTGGAAATCAGGTTTTCAATTTATTTGCAAAACATTTAGAGCATTTCTAAATTACAACCTTATAATGCCAATTATTATTAAATAATTATACAAATTTAGGTTACCCATGTAATTACTACAATCCAAAAAAATTCTGGTTGAATCAACCAGAATTCTGGTTAATTCAACTAGAATAGAATGTTAAATATGCCCTTACTATAAATTCTGGTTAAA
This sequence comes from Andricus curvator, assembly GCA_932195095.1. Classification (NCBI taxonomy): domain Eukaryota; kingdom Metazoa; phylum Arthropoda; class Insecta; order Hymenoptera; family Cynipidae; genus Andricus; species Andricus curvator. The sequence continues at coordinate 28,807 of CAKNYM010041699.1, forward strand.
AGTATCAGAAGTTTCTGGTTGGCAATTTACTGGTTAATGTTACCAGAAATTCGGGTAAATTTAACCAGTATTTCTGGTAAGGTGAACTAGGAATCTTTACTAGACAGTTTTCTGTTAGCTTCAGAATACAACGTTCTGGTCAACATATCCAGATATTCTGGTAAACTTAACCAGATGTTCTGGTAAGCTCAACCAGATATTCTGGTAGCCATCGATTTTCGACTGTCGAATTTCGATACTTTTCTACCTTCATGGACTCTTCCTAACCCCCTCTGAAATTACATGGACTGCATCCCAAAGAAAATAATCTAACAAAAGTTTTCGATAACAGAGTGCAGCAACTATGTTCCGCTTCGCTAAAATTACGTCTCTCTATAATCTATATGTGGATATATTAATAAATGGCGATAGATGCAACACTCGAACCAAAAGCAGCACATTGTTGATGCATTCTGTTTCTGAAACTATTCGTTAAGACTATTTTGTTTGGGATTTTACATAATATACACTTAGATCACCTGGTCAATACCAAAATTCTCGAACATTCACTTTGTTTATTTATTGTCTACAATGTTAATATTTTCGAGAATATTTTTCAAAGACACCCACAAAATATGTGCTTGGTTCGGAAGTATTCAAGTATCTCTGTACCACAGGTGTTTAGACAGATAACGCACAGTTTTTTCTTATAACACAACTAAATTCACGGTTCACTATAATTAGTTATACATATATAACTGAAAATACAATTAACAAATCGCGATTGTTCGAGAATTGAACATTTACGACAAAGCGTCACTTGACACATCCAGCAACACTACATGAGACAAAGACAGATTTATGAAAACCGACACAAGATCGCGACACTTCTGTTACCAGAAGTATTAACCATAATAGTTTTAACCAGAAAAAATAAACCAGAGTTAATTAACTAGAATTTTATAGTCATATTAACCATAAATTCTGATTAAAATAACTCGAAATTTTTCAGCCAGAAGCGTCTAGTAACTTCAACTAGAACTTTTTTTTAGTGTATGATAAATATCTAAAAAGGAATTTTTCGTTCTCAAATATAAAAGGAACTTTAGTATTTGAACGATCGATCAACTCAAGTTTTATATTATTAAATATGTAGTAAAAAGAAGCATTCCTTTTTATTTGAAAGAAAAATTAACTTTAAAATCAGAAATATAAAGCGATCTTCGATACTTTAACGGAGATGGTTGGTTGCTTAAATATATTTTTATGTTAAACCGAAACATCCAAGATGTTAAACTCGTACAGGAAAACACGCCAGACCTCTGTCGGACGCTTGATGAAGCTTATGGTTAATTTCGTGGAAAATTCTGTCGACATCTGTTGTTCACTTCATGAAGCTTATAGTTAATATTTCGTGTCGTATGTAAATTTGTGGAAAAATTATTGTTATCAATATTTTGTTCACAGGATAGTAATCATAATACTGTTTATCCATAGAAACTAACTTTTATCTTCTAGATGCACTAAAAAAAATGGTTAGTTTGGCCAACTATACAATTTTTTAAATATTGTACTCCTGTTTTTTTTTGATACTGATATTCTATTAGTTAACACAACAATTTCATTAGTTGCACTGCCTATTCAAATAGTAACAGCAAATAATAAAATGGTTGTCCCAACTAATAATAGAGCAGTACCATAACTTACAAACTCAATAGTTGGCCCAATTGAACATTCTTTTTAGTGTGGCTATCCTGTAGTTAAACATTAAATATGTTAACCTGAAACATTTAGATACTCATTAGGCGTAAACATCCATTTTTCTCCGTGCTGCTTTTCAATAAATTCAGTTCGCATTCAAGCGAAACACGAGCAAAAGGAGATGTTATTTAAAAACAGTAGGAAAATATGAATCCTTGAAAAAAGGGGAAAAAGAGGGAGATGGGGAAAGAGTGTGAAGTCTGCATAAAGTATAATTTTATACTGTAGGTCAAACCTGATATAATATAAGACACGAGGGTACCATATTTTGTTTCTAAAACCACATTATATACTAGTGGTTTTCACAAAGCTATGTGCATCTACAAATCGCATGTCTGGCCTGTTGCTCACTGAACGAGACAAACAGATCACCTTACGTAAAGTTTAATGGAGATATTGCTTGCTGGGATCCGTTTATACGGTCTCGGATCGCACAAAGCCTGTTCCATGGACCGGAGTCTGTGATAGCTGCGTAGACTCTAGAGTTAGGTATATATCTGGTATATATTCTCTATGATGGTGTGATACAATATGTTCCACTACCATACCTGCAAGCTGCAAACACCTCTACACCTCTAACAACCTACGCATGACTCTCTTTAAACCAAACGACTCTCGTTGCATCCATATACTCTCTATATTCTATATCTATAGGTATTCTATATCTATGTGTATTCTATATCTACTCTATGCACTACCATATGCACATGTGCTTTTGCCGCACCCTATGCAAAGAAATGCGAGGAGAACGCAGACCGGGTCTGTCCAGACTCCAGGTTGCAGAAGAGCCTATGATCGAACACCATACACTATGTAAACCGACTTTCTAAGACGTTACGAGTCTTATTACGTCAAAATTATTTTTTCCGGGAATAATAATACCATTTTTCAACCATCTAAAGGTTCGCTGAATTCCAATTCTCAGTTTGCGTATAAGGAGTTTGCGGAAAGTAAATGTGTGGCAATTATTTGAAAAGCGTTAAAGAAATGGTTGAGGAATGCGATAAAATTGAAGAATAGTATAATAAAATCTTTATTGGATCTACAGTAGGGTGGTCTTAATAAAACAAAAGTTTCTTTGATTTGAGGGGACACTCGCCAGAAAGCTAACACGAACTAACACGTACCAAAAATCACTGCTGACATTGAAACGTGATTATTAGGGTGGTCCAAAAATTCGACTTTCTTTTTTTTTTATACCCCCCCCCCCCCCCATTTTGTTCGTTTTCCCGAATAAGAAATTCCGTAATTTTTTTTTCAACGTTAATCCGTGCCCCCGGGCTTTTGTAATTAACATGGGGTTTTAAATGGGAAAAATTCGATTTTCAAAAAAATGGAAAAAAGATTTACTTATTATGAATTTTTTGCGAATTAAAGTATTGTCACCTCTTAAGAAGTATTTAAGGAATAATTTCCACTCAACAGATTTTAATTTTGATACACCCAAACCCCTTTAATTGTGCCCGGAAAATGCCAAAAAAAGATACAAAATAGCAGTTTTCTCTCAAATTCATGCTAAAGACGGTATTTAAAAAGAATTTCAACATGAATTATTTTTATTCGATAAGTGACGAGTTTTAAAGTATATTTTAAATAATTTTAAATTGTTTGAACAATTATTATTTGTTTAAACAATTTTTGTCACCCTGTAAATCGTGAAAAGTATTTTCTTTTGGAATAAATCGTACAAAGTTGACGAATGTCAAGAGTAGTAGTTCTTGTTTAACTTATTTGGTAATTATTTGAACAATTTTTATTTGTTTAAACAATTTGTTCCCATTGTAAGGCGTGAAAAATTATTACTTTCTCGAATTAATGACATCATTAAAGGAATTTAGAAGTCATATTTTTTCTACAGGATATTTAGGAATTTTTAAAATAATTTTAATTTGTTTAAACAATTTTTATTTGTTTAAAAAATATAGGGTATACGTTCTGAGATAAGGAAATACTGATTATTAAGCGAAAGTGTGAGAGATTCGAAAAATCTAGACTTTTCTCCACCTTTCCTATGAACAGGCGCAAGTGAATAATTAATAGTTGTTTAAATAATTGCAAAATGTCTTAAGCAAAAAAATATTACTTTTAACATTCGTTAATTGTGTCATTAATTGCAGCAAAGAATAACGTTTCACGATTTACAGAGAAAACATTGTTTAAACAAATGAAAATTGTTTAAACAAATGGCAATTGTTTGAACAAATAAAAATTGTTTAAAAAATTGCTGAATATCCTTTAGAAAAAATATTACTCTCAACATCCGTTAATTGTGTCATTGATTCCAGAAAATAATAACTTTTCTCGCTTCACAGAGGGAGAAATTATTTAAACAAATGAAAATTGTTTCAATAATTACCAAATATGTTAAACAAGAACTACTACTCTTGACACTCATCAACCTTGTATAATTTATCCCGAAAGATAATAACTTTTCACGATTTACAGGG